>CAJQZN010016102.1:0-19570 GCA_907164685.1 Colias eurytheme | reverse complement strand
CTATGCAGTCACTATTCCACGCGGACGAAGTCGCGGGCACAGCTAGTTTATAATATTAATAGGATTTTAGTGTTTATGAAAGTTCTTTTAAGTCCGTTTGGTAGATGGGTGACCCTTTACAATAATTACGACGACATTTTACAATACTACATAGAGCATGTGCTTGAAGGTATACCGGCAAAATAATAATAATAATAAAACAAAAGAGTTAATATAAAGGATAAATTTTATTATACTAAAGTAATAATTACAATGGTTAATTGCAACTTCCAGTTTCCACAAGTTATAAATTGTAGGTCTTGAGGGATTTAACAAAGACCTACGAAACCTTATAACCAGCCCACACGCCGAAATGAACTGAAAATTATGTAGTTTTGTGTTTAGGCGAGGTCAACATGCTCGAAGTGTCGTTCATTTGCGTCTTGCTTCATATTTCTGGCAGCTTTTTGTTCTGTTTTAATTTTTACGAATGCAATTTCACAGTCTTATAGAGATGTGGTCGTTAGTAGAAACATATTCGTTAAAAATTTCATTGTAAATATGTAAGATTGGAAACATGTTGCTAATTGGTTTTTATCATGCTTTTGAATGAAGTAATCTTGTGTACGTTTAGGAAATTACCAAATATAGAAAAATTCATGTAATTGGTTCTGGCTGATGTAATTAATAAAAGTTATTTGTGTGAGTATTTATTGTATTCATAGGAAACATAGCTGTTGTGCGTCTTACCAATAATATTTTTTTTATATGATTATGTACCTAGTATGGAAAATGAAATGTATGTAGAGCTACATAGGTAAATAATACTCTCAAAACGTAACCTTAGCTATAAATTCATCTCTCTCGAATCTAATCTCTCTAATTTATATATGTATAACTAAAACAATGCGACATCCCAACCGACAGTTTAACTTTCTACGTACAATGTATATTTAAAATCCCCATATTTTCTAAAGCCCTGCGACGCGTACACAATGTCGGAGACAGAAGCTTCGCGAATACGGCTTATATCTAAATTAAGTCGTCATTTGCATACTGATCTCGTACACTTGCTCCAGATATGCAAAACCATTACAAAATACAAAATAATAACAACGGTTTATAATGAGCTGTGGTATCCGATCGATAACATATTACGGAAAACTCACATTTGCATGCACAAAGTTATCTTCTAGGCATTATTCCACGGCAGTTTCCCAAGAACGTTTGACGTATCTCACACTATATACATGTTCGTAAAAAGCGTGCATTTGGCAAAGCTATTTCAGAGCAAAACAATGCAACAATAAAATAACTTAAGTGCGATTGTTACTGCGAAAAGTGCTTTCAATTTCATAGTTTCCTTTCGAATCGCGCGATCTAAAAGGAAACGTCTATCCATATTTCAAGTTTTAATTTTAGAAGCCGTTGCAGCCAAAAAGAAATGTTCGGAAAGAGGAAATAGCGTAACAATACAACGAAAAACAATTTTAGTAGTGTTGGCCACAAACACAGCCATAACTTTCAGCGGATGATAGAGGTACTTGTTCATCGGAGCATACAGCAAACAATGAACGGCATGCCATAGGAATCGCCCGATAGAAATACTGGATTCGGATTTAAAGGAAAGCGATTGAAATCTTTGTGCGAGCTCGTCGTTTCCTGATTCTGCCGACAAATTTATATCCCGTATATTGGAATCTGTTCGTATTCAATGAATTTAATAATAATTACCTTGTTAGTATGAAGTAAGAAGCTTAACAAATTGGTTCTATTCATGCTGAAACCACCTGTCGGTTCTGAGATAGGTGTAGTCACTATAAATTATCGCCTTTCATACGACAAGTGGGAAATATGGTGACCCAAAACCTTACACGGTCTATGTTCCTTCTGTAATATGTTATATGTATATCGTGTGAACTATGTACAACGTATAATGGTTTGAACGATGTAAGTACATAGTTAATAATAAGTAATAATAATAAGTAATACTTGTTCTATTTTAATCCTTACTGTACTACCTAATGTAGTAACGTGAAACTTTTTTTTATTGTTATAAAAATGAATTCACTAAGCAACTCAATTCGTAGTTTTTTTTCATTATTTCATGCAGTTAAGGTATTATTTACGATAGACCTGATTTGTCTTATATTCGTAATAGGTTTAATATGGGTTTAATATAACACCATAATATTATCGCACGCTGAGAACAAAAGTGACCTAATTCAAAATTTTGCAAAAATGAGCTATGCTCATAAACATACTATAATATACATATAAAACGACTCAGAATAAGGTATTCTATAATTTAATAAATAAAAACTATCCTATGTCACCTAGAAATCGAAAAACACGTATGTTTCGTCTCTTTATAAAAATGAAGTCATTAAGCAACTCAATTCGTAGCTTTATTATTTTATTTTATTTTTACATACAACTATTTGCGGTATGCGGTAATACAATCCTACTTTAAAATAAATGATTTCTAGATTTTAGAATGATTCGATGTCCTGCATCAATAATTTGTAACTATCCTACAAATAAAAAGGAAGAATCACGTTGTTAACTCATATTATAGCAATTGAGTTTTCGTAAAAATGAATATTACTCCCAAAAATGCGTGAGATATATCAAGATCCATCTCAATATGTACACAAATTTGTTTTAGCTAACGTACAAGAGTTCTTACTTTTTCCTTAATAAATGACGCTCAGTAACGACTACTTATTTACGCTGAAAACGCCCCAATAACATCCCCTTTCAGAAACTTGATATTCTCTGTAATATATTATACGACATTTATTATTATCTACTGCTTGGTTCCCCAGCCATAAACAACTCGACGTAATTATACAACAATTAAAACTTAATATAGCTTCGAACGTTCGCGTAGACGATATTTTTAAGATTTGAAACAGTACAAGTGAAAAGCGATGTCTTTGAAGTATCTGAATAAGTAATAATCTAATTTTAAATTTAGAATTACTTTTGAAGGTCCTTTACAGTAGGTTTTAAAAGAAATATAGGCTTTTTGGCAGCGCAAACAAAGGGGCCGGTGATTTTAAGTGTTCCTCATCACCCATAAACACAAAGACTGGTGGTGTTACAGGTGCTTTGCCGGCATTTATGCTTATGTTTTAAAGGTGCAATATTATTTTTGTATAATTATAAAAGATCCTATAAAGTAATCTTATCGACATTAAAAAAAATCCTTTCAAATAAATTGTACTTGTCAACAAGATTCCCATATTTTTCTTAGAATTTCATAACGCAATCTCTCTGAGATAACAGCCGTGAATACCAACTAAAGAAACAGTTTTACAAAGTTAACAGAAGTATAAAAAAAAAGATTTTTTCGAGCATATCTCGATAAGTTGGACGAAATTGTTCTTGTCGAAGTAGTAACTCAGTTTGACAAAAGTTTCCTCCGTGTCTTTTCTTGTTCCCAGTTATATTTTGTTACATTAAAGATCGAATCATCGCTCGCTAAATAACGATAGCAATGAAAGCCCGGGATTGTATTAGCAAAACGTTTTATTGAACGTGACTCCGGACCACTGGGTACGATCGCAATGCGAGTTTGATTCTCCTAAGCACCATAGGAAATATCGCGTACGCCAAAACGAATAAAGTACATAGAAATGGGTCGAACCTCGCGAAGTACATTTGGAATGGAGCCAACCTAAGCCGTGGCAATTTTTGTTTATTTTCATTTTGTAAAAATATTGTATGACAATTTTTCCTACTTAATAACGGGATTGTCCCATTTGTGACAAGTATGGAGCGACGTTTATTGGGGACGGAGCTTTGGTCTACTTTGCGTGGATTTGTATTGTCGTCGTCGGTGTGTATTCAGAAAAGTGATGTAGTTGCAATGTGCTGATTCTATTATTGACACGGTCAATGAGTCAACACATTGTTATGTCCTGTTCTAAGTGTATTTAACAAACACGCTACATAAAAAATCTATGAAACATTTTAAAACAACTAAGCGATGAAAATTTTGCTTAAGCATAATCCTATTTGAACACGAACCTCTCATCTCAACATAATAACATATGCAAAATAAGGAAGCAAATATCTTTCCTCTGTTATGTCAAAATTAATAAAAGATTTTGAGAGCAAATAGCGTTCGTCCAAGGTAATTCCAAACAAGAAAAGGCCAACGAAAATTTCCCTTAGGAAAAATATCTCTATTATGTGTATAGCGGTGACTACACAAAAAAAGTACTCGTATTAAAGACGGGGCAAATATGAATGAAATATAAGTATCTATATAAATTAGTAACATGTATGTTTGCATATATTTACATAATGCGTTATTACGTTTCGGTGAATCCAAGTTTGGATGTTAACTTTCGGGATTCAAATAAGTTTTCAATATTGTTCTGTTGAAGTTACGAAAATATGGTTTTAGTTTCATTTAGGTTAATAGTTTGATTCTTTCATTTGTTTTATATTCTAGATTAAGTATATAGGAAAGTTAAAGAATAGCATAGGTTTAATACAACTAGCACCATATTCTTTAAATCTTATGAAAATTATTTTCTGTAAGCAGTGAACATATTTATAGCTTTAGTTTGAAACTAATACTGTTGAACTTAAAACCAGTTTTACAAGGCAGATTGTTCAAGTGTTCAGAGCTAAATTAACAAACAAAGATAACTTTAATCTAAATCTTGCGCGACTGGACCGATGTGAATTTTATATAAGAAACAAGAAACCAAATTTTACTAAGATGTAGGTACATCCATACTAATATTATAAATGCGAAAGTAACTCTGTCTATCTGTCTGTTACTCAATCACGCATAAACTACTAAACCAATGTGCATGAAATGTGGTATGGAGATATTTTGATACCCGAGAAAGGACATAGGCTACCTTTTATTGCCAAATATGTACCACGGGCGAAGCCGGGCCGGACCTCTAGTAATGTATATAATGTGCTATTCAAAAATTTCAAATCTTTCTTTGTATAGGTACCATGTTTTGTGCAATGAGTGATTTAAATAACATGGAAATGATAAATCAAAACTCGTAAATCCTATCGCAAATATAGAAAGGATTTTTAATATTTTCTAAATCCATAAAAAAAATATTCGACATTATTCAAATATGCACTTTATATTCCATCTCTCTCGTTCATTAATAGACGACGACATGATGATCGGCCCTCAATTTTAGATACGTTTTACGGACTTGATGTAAGAGCTGTAAAAATTTTATGAACAGTATGTCGCTTGCAAACAGCGTAAAATATTCGATCGAAATACTGAAAAATACCCGCGCGGGAAAAATGGTTGGAGCGTTTTAGTGGATGAACGGCTCAATGCAGCGGGCATAGGAACTGAAAAATAGTCTATCCAAATCCCAAACTAAATAAATGCCCAGTGCCAAGCATTCTAACACGTTCGAAAATACTGCGCATATAAATATTCAATGCTGAAATCGATACGTAACAAAGTAATGTTTCAATCAAATATTTGCTGTCAAAGCTATTGCGGTTTATTTTATCCAAGAGTCCACTTGTCCTAAGTACCTGAAACTAGCTTTGAACAGTAAATATATTTTTCCTAATTTCACCCAGGTATTTTGGTATTCAGTTAAGGTTAGACTAAGGATAAGGATTGAGACTTACCTGGGTTAGCCCTTTTTCATATTCAACTGTCGTCGAAAGCTTTTCCTCTTAAGCTAGGTTAAACTACTGATACGTGATACACATAAAACTAACGACACTCTTCTATTATAAATGGGTTTATTGTTAGAAATAGACAAAGATAAAGAAAAATATTTTATCGCTATGAAACAAATATGATAAAAAGCAAAGTTACATAATATCAGCAAAGCTTGTTAATTATAACTTCAAGCCGATAGTAGCTTCGCCAATATGAGCATGATATTATGTACGTCAAAGCTTCATTCCCATGAGAGCCTATCGTCAACAAAATAGACGAAAACTGATCCTACTTGAAGGTATACAATGCTAACAATATAATGTATTATTTTGCTTGTTATGTGACTACGCAAAGCGAGGTATAAAATTATAGACTGAACATAGAGCTAAATTAAACAAAAATAAGAAACACAATCAACAAAGCAACGAAAACGTGAAAATTGTAATCTTGTTATTAACGTTGGTCCGTGTTATCCTACACAAAAACCACATTCTCAACACGACTGTACCCCACACAGTCAATAGCTCGTATGTACATACATTTGTCACGAAGCTAGACCCATAGTACAGTCAAGTGATCAACTTGAAGTCCGTGATGTCACCAGCACGAATCGATGTGTGTACCGAATTTATGCTTCTTTCACTTGCGACGGCGACGCGTAGACTATTCTCGCTGCGACTAAATAATCGCAATATTTGGGAAGACGGATTTATATGCAACTACATATTTCTTGATTGTCAAGATTTATGTAGACGCTTATAAGTGTTATTATGATTCCCCCCTACACTCTACCTAAAAATCCATAAACATATTATTAATATAGATGCAATTATATCGCTTAATTTTATAAAATGAGGATGTTCATAAAAGTAAGCATATTGAGAAAGTTAGTCAAAACGTCGGTTCATTATTGAAATAGAATTTTATTTTTTCTAGTTTTTACCACGTAATGGCTAATAACATTTTCTATATATAATGTTATAACTTTGGTACGAGTAATAAAGAAGATAGCCGATACATAAAACCAAGCGATCTGCAATGTTCAACGAACCCTTCACTCACCTTATTATTCATAAACCAAAGGCATAAACATAAAATATAATCTATTTTTAACGATCCAAAGATAAAAAATTTGCTTGTGTTGAGGTCTAAAATATTTTCTTGCACATAAATAAAGTTAAGTATTAATGTATTTGGGTAAAGAGTAGATCATTTTTGATGATATATTAACCTCGTTTGTGATCCAACTTAAATTTTCTATACTAGCGAAAATTTATGGACGGTGGTGACCACTAAACATCAGAATATGGCCCACCTGCCCCTTTTTCTTGCTCTACCACCTAGCAATACGATTCCAAGAATTGCAATAATATTTTCATAATAAATATGCTACATATAAACAAGGTTACGTGCCTATAATGTTTATTTAAAACATTATTCATACATTTTTTATCGTAGGTATTGTTCTTAGTATTGGTATCACTAATTACATTTTCATGTTTTTACTTTAACCTTAACTGTTACGATGTTTACGAATAATTTTTTAAAGGAAATTTATTTCCGCTTTTTCTTGGAAAAATTTCTGAAGAGCACTACATCGCGCTTATCTTAAAAGAGTTTTTTTTTTAAAGGTACCAAAAAGTCTTAATCCATAAGTCAATACTTAGTTTGTTTTTTCAATTAATCGCTAAGTCGCACGATTATAACTTTCTTATAGCGTTGAAAGAGTAAATACGTGTGACTGTACCAGAATCAACCAATACACGAAAAGCAAGGATTATCGGATTTCATTTCAAGAATGTTTGCCAAACTTCTGACCAAATTTCATTCACTTATTGGATAAATGACATGAGTTATGTTTTACTAATGTAGGTTATTGATACAAACAAAACACTACTAAGAATTAGAACACAGAATTTATGATGTAAATACGTTTCTAGTGATATTATTGCTTAAAAGCGTTATTTCGGCTAGTTTCAATTATCTTGTTTTTAGTTTTTTTAAGTAAGTAAGAAATAAGTCTTCTTGACAATTTAATTATGTTTAAGATTTAAGTAGACACGAATCAATAATCCATAAAAAACATATTGTGCAAATGTATACCTATAATATCTATGCCATTGTATGTAATTGTTGCTTTTTTCGTCATGTTGTTTGATTTTACTTTTAAAAATTTTAATGAAACGGACGTCGTAAATTAACTTTAATTGATTAAGTGTTATTTTTATTTAATTAAGGATGGAGAAAATGTAACGATTGAATTGGCAAAGTTTATGAAATTTAATTGACAGTTTGATAGCTAGTCAAAATAAGTTTGATTAAATTCCTTTCAGCGATGCTTTCAACCTCGTCCATATTTTAATTCATTTGTTGACTTTCTGTATTTCACTTAAGTGCAAATATTCTACAGTCATATGATTCAGTTTAACAATGGCAATTATATAACGTATTTAATCATTCGTTTGTTTATTATTGGCATATAGTTAAACGAATTAAAGATTATATTTGAGACTCTCTTTTATGGTAAACTTAATTCTAACCGATCTAAATTTTCGAGAAAAATACTTTATATTTTAGATATCCTAACAAAAGAAACTGATACCGTTGTAAGGAAAATTCCAAGTTTTTAGTTTCCATTCATAATATTGTGATAATACTGAAAATTATTTTGGTAAGCGATCCTTACCTCGATTGACTTAGTTTCATCAGTGTTGTGTTAAAAAATATTTAAAAATAGTTATAATGTTGCCATTAAAAGACTAATAAATTATTAAAATATATAGATAATGCAGTTGTATCATATTTTATTCTATGACGTTGATTCTGAATAAATTCTGTATAAATTAATTGTTAAAAGGTTTATATATTAATTCTAATCGTATACACAATACATGTTGTAATAGATCTACTCAAAGCCACATAAAAATTGTACATATTATATTTTAATCCATCTTATATACAAATTAGTGTGAAATATACCGTCGTCTCAATATTGATGCACCTGCAATGAACTAGTTTCAGTCTCGAGCGAAGCGGGCGAAATTAGCAGGTTTAATGAAAGCATTAATGGACTTAATAACGTCTACTGCATCGTAAAAGCCTACAATATGCCCTGACTCTATAGACTAGATTAACAACTTTAATTTTTATAGCTCATAATACTCGTCAAACATGGATGCAACTGTCGTAAGGACCTATTCAAAGTAATAAAGAGTGTTTATTTTTCATTAAGAGTACTTCAAGAGAGTGTAATTGCATTTTTTAATTAGGGATGTCTTCTGTTGTAAGTATAGAAAAGATAATAATAGTAAATGTTTGTAGAAAAGATAATTAGTAAATGTTAAAATTGCTTCGCTCCTAATGGTCTGAGTGTGATGATATTATTATGTAGCTAAAGCCTTCCTCGATATATGGACTACCTAACGAGTAGTGAAATAATCGGTGACGTGGTTGCTTGAAACCATCAAACAAACTCTTTAGCTTTACAATATTACTACAGATGGCGATTTCTATATTAGCACTATATTCATATACACTAACGTGTCAACATCAATTTATTTATTTTTAACAATGAGGTAACAAAGTCAGTTTGTTTGTATGAAGTAGATCACTCTGAGGCAGATTAGCAAGTTCGTAACAACGTGGTAGCTTTACACGTAATCTGAAAGAAATATTTTAACTTCTGACACGTGTACTCGGCACACACGCTCTTTTTTATATTGAAACTAGCGGTCCGCCCCGGCTTCGCCCGTGGTACATATGAAAAATAGATGTTGGCCGATTCTCAGACTTACCCGATATGCACAGAAAATTTCATGAGAATCGGTCCACCCGTTTCGGAGGAGTATGCAGACTAACATTGTGACACGAGAATTTTATATATAAGATATTAATTTGTATTGCAAATGTTGTATTGCAAATTCATTGCCGAATTATATTTTTTAGTTTATTAAAAATGTACAGTTGTTTACACAATGATTTTAAGTCTACTACTATCATTCCACTATTTTCATTCAAGTTTACCTTTCGTATGATAATATATTGCATAAATGTTTCTACATATTATAGATAAATAGTAAAAAAAAACTGTTAGCTTAATATTTAAACGATATTTTATTGGATGTCATCGCTAATTCTACCCTCTGGCTAAATTGGTTACAAATATATGATTTGACTCGATAGTGCGTATGTTTATTTCGTATTTATTAATTTATCATTTCATCCTTTTGTCATCAATCATCATTATCATTATTATCAACATCATCATAAGCTTGTTTTAGCTTGTAGTTAATATTGGTTCCCCCTGCTAGGACATCCTATAAGGGTTCAAACCATAATCCACAAGCCAAATACGGGTTGGCAGATCTATGTCACATATCGACAAACTTTTGACTCTTGGACATGACGTTGTCCTCACGATGTTTCCTCTCACCGATCATCTGGTCTCGAACATGAAGTCTGTGGTCTTAATCACTAAGCTACCACGTCTATTCATCGCCGCTACGCTCTACAATGTCTACGATACGCTCTACAATCTTCGTAGACGAGTTCGTAGACCTATAATAAGCAAAGCTACTAAAGTATATTAATTTCAACTGTAACTGGAATAAACTTGTGAACAATTTTAATACTGCCTTCCTATTTGTTATTGCTCTTTCAAAATTGATATTTATAATATAATTTTATTTTACATCGTTCAAACTTTAGTAATCATCTCCTATAAATCGTTATTGAAACAAACTTTGAAATTATTGGACCGACCTATTGATTATTCTGATGCTTAAGCGTAGAAATGAAGAAAGAACGTCCACTGAATATCAATTTGATGCTTATATAATATTTCTTATAAATAATATTTATTACATCTTCGTAGAAAATATATCTACTGGAATATTCAAAACATGTGTCTAGGCTTATCCCTATGATCTTCAAAGCCGCTTAATAATGAATTATTTATATTAAAATCCGAAGATTTTATTGTTATACTTGATCCCAATTTGTTTGCTTTCGTAAATCGTCCTTGGGTATTTACCTTGAAAGAAGATTATGTTTTTGAATTCTGTGTTATGAAATGGGTATCAATAACAATATTTTTTTTTATCTTCTTATGTTGTTATATTACTTACTATCCTGATAATTCTTTTTTTACATTTTATTTAAAATCAAAAATCAAAAATTTGATGTACCTAATGTCATTCTCACGACTTATAACGAGACACCACTCACCTCAAAATACGACAAGCCGTTTAGGCTCTAGAGTCTAGGGCATACCAAAGAAATATACATATTCTTGAAAAACATAGGTAACCCTCATTCTATCGCAGTCGGGTAAAAATAAGGAATTTTCCTTTTATTATTTAATATTTATTATTGATCTAAAAGTTGAATTACGCTATATATATAGCTAATAGTAATATTTTTGAGTCCCACAAAGGTTGCTATCGTAATGAATAAAAGATCTACATCAAAAATAAGTAATTGTGTCTAGCAAATAAAATTGCCAGAGATACATTACAGTTGTTTTCTCTAAGGATCATAGTTTACGTATTTTCTAGATAAAGGTTTACGGACCTTCTTTAATTTAATAAATTCACAAATCCCTATCTCTACGAATATTCAAATTAGGGTTAATACCTAGTGATATATCGTTTTTAATAAGGTTTTTAAAAATAGTGAAAAGACTTATTCAGGCCGATTCGCGTGATAATATTCATCACAGCTATTAAGTTAAATATTTATCTCTAGACGAAAAAGTAAATTAGTTTTCAAAGAACGTAGCAGTTCTAACATATACCTAGGTACTTATACTTACGTCGGTAAACCCTGCTCAAATAGCGAGACGAAAACTAAAAACAATTTCTTTCTCAGGTGTCATGGATCCGCAAACGTGACTTGCACATTCTAACCGTCGGTGTCCACACATACAGCAGTGATGCCCGTTTCGCAGCTTTACACACAGATGGCTCTGATGAATGGACCCTCCGGGTTGCCCACGCACAACCGAGAGACTCCGGGGCTTACGAATGCCAAGTCTCCACTGAACCAAAGATCAGCCTATCCTTCTGGCTAACAGTTGTCGGTAAGTTTGAAGCTCCTTGCTCCTCCTTATACCTAGAAAAGTTAAACACAAAATGTAAGAGTTAATTTCGCTTGAAAGGGTACACAAGGAAATTAGAACTATTCTGTAAGCAATTGTTAACGTTGAATGTAAGCCGCACTAAACGTAGGTACGCTTAATCCACTCGTTGTAGAAAGCTCAGTGACTAAATATAGCGACACCGGTTATTATACACCAGAACTATAAACCCTACTGCATTATCTAGCATTAGAGTTGAATACATAATCAAACATGTTAACCACGAGATCCTAGGAACAAGACCATAGTTGTTTTGTTTTTTACATTATAGAGACTAGAAGAAGCTTTAGCTAAGAGACCTACCCATTCATAACAAATCGATTTACTTACAAACTATTTATTGCTAACTTCAAATAGAAAAAATCAGTGTATAAATAATGCAAACAAAGAAATATCATTTTTGGTAATATTGGATCTTGAGTCCCTCACCAATGTTACATACCACCCATCATACAGCATTTATAATGATCATTGTTACATTGTACATGAATATGTATAATGTAATAAAGCGCTACTAACTGATACAAATTTTAGTATTAGCCGTCTTTCACTCATGGGCGTCTAAGTAAGCGATATTTTTATTCATATTCTAGAAACTGATCCTTATAAATATCTTATTTTACAAGGATTAGCAGTAATATTATTAATCTGTTAAGTATCAACCCATCTTTAATTAACCTTCTAATTACCAAATTTAACCATAACAAAGAAAAACATTTACTTCTTCACTTTAAATTGAGCAAGAAAATTTCCAAAGTTAACAGCAGTGATTTTACACACTCGAAGGAACAACGATTTGTCGAACGAAATTAGTTTTGGCTTCAATAGATTTAGTTTGCTTTGGACACTTCGCAACAAGTCTGAAGCAGCAACTAAACAGGCACGGTCAAGAACTAGTAAGTTTTCGTTCCTTGATCACACGAGTTTCAACTCAGAGTACTTAGAACACCTGCGTTAATGGAAATGTTTCGTGAACTCGAAATAATGTTTAAGTTTCCGAGCTCTATTTGAAATCCGTGAATGCATTTAGGTTCGCGTACTGTTTAATTAAAGTTTACCGAAAACACATTTTGGAAGAGAGTGCTAGAGTTGCGATCTTGAGATCATCTTGAAGATGCAAATTATGATTACACTTCCATTAAAATCCGTCTTTCCATTGAGATATAAACTTAACATTAAATATTGAATGATACTAATAAAGTATAATGAATGACGTATGTTCTTGATCTTAAACTCAATTTATCTTCCTGTCCTCTTCAGTGATGCCTGGATAATGAAATCACCGAGATCAATTCTATAAACAAACAGGTTTGATTAGCTATATGCTATACTAGGGTATTTCATATTTATAGGTTATTGATACGAACAGAATTTCGCTTACCTGATCCCAATTTATCAAACAGTCACGCAATTTCGTCCAAAACGAAACTATAGGAAGGTAAATGTATCCCCGTAAACGTTCCATAGATAGCTATAAGGACAATAATGGCTAAGTAAACTGATATTGTTACAGTATCAAAGGCTGAGATCCTGTCTGGGCCGGAGTTGTTTGTTCGAGCGGGATCGGACATCAACCTGACGTGTATTGCGCGCCACGCACCAGATCCGCCTAGGTAAATATAATTGTTGTCCCCAGTTCATGGAAATACCTATCGTATTCAGGTATTCCATTTAGCAATTAATTAATTGAATCCATAGACTGGAAGGATCCAATTACGAGAATGTTCCTTGTGAACTTTTTGCTGAGTTAAAAATTAATATTTTTTACTGTTACTCGAATTTATAGATACTTTTATCATTTTTTGAAGACTGCCTTTTACGATTTTCATGAATAAAGCTATTTTTTAATATAAATTAAATTATTGAAGTCCATGCATACCTTGGCTTAATGGGGCCGTTCAAGTATTACGTAAGCACCAAGGGGGGGTGGGGGGGTCTCTGTTTTGCTTATTTTGGATGACATGGGGGGTGGGGGGGTCTAGATGATGATTACGTCATCGTTAGTTATTTTCGGCGATTCCTGCAAATAATACATATATAATGCGTAGGCACTCGCTTTGAGAACTGGTTAGGGGAATTACCGCGCATTAGGGAAATTACCGTGCGCTATTCACTTGTCAAATCCAATTTATACCAAAAACTGTTCGAAAGTTTTAAAAAATCTCATACTGGGAAAAGTGCAAAATGTACAAAAGTTAGTTAACGAAGTTTGGCGAAATTATAAATTACAAGCAAAGTCAGATAAGGAACTTTATATTATTGTATCTAAGACCAATCTGCTTCATTTTTTTTCTAAGGTGAGTAAATATAAGTACAAAGTTTCTCTTTACGTTCCGTAACAATTAAAACGACTTATGAGAAAAAATATGATGGCCTATCTCAAAGTAAAAAGGTAAATGATTGATATTTTATATTTTCTTAAGATTGACTCCGGCAATTAGTCACAAAATACACGGTGTTTTCAATATCTATACGTGAAGGGTTTCTATGGGGAAAAGCTTTCAATAATATTTAAACGCTGGTTTTATTTAGCAGACTCACAACACTGAGCAGCAATCCAATGTCAATGGATTCAGGTTTTATGGACTGTTAATGTGTTCCGAAAATATTCTTTATGTTAAGCGCGTCGCACACGGTGAAGATACTATAATATTTTATCTTAAGATACGGTAATATTTTAATGACCCACAAAATTTCGGGTCAGTTGTAACAGGATGGCGGTTCTACAGGGGTCTTAATACGCAATGACAAAAAGAAAAATGATGGTCAGAACGCTGATGCCGGATACCTTAAGATACTATAATATAAAATATTACCGTATCTTAAGATAAAATATTATAGTATCTTCACCGTGTGTGACGCGCTTAACATAAAGAATATTTTCGGAACTAGTTATGTTCTTCATTTCTGATTATATTTTTGGGTCATTTACTCTATGTGTATCAGTTAAACCCTAAGGTTAAACCTAATATTTTCATGTATTTTCCTATTTCAAAAATAACAATATAAAAAAACATTTATTACTAAAAAATAAAAATGTTTACGTAAGCATAGGGGGAGGGGGTAAGGGCTTTGCTTATTTTTGATGACAAGGGGGGCGGGGGGGTAAAAAATGGTAAGAAATCTGCTTACGTAATACTTGAACGGCCCCTTTGATATGTTATTCTACCGTCATATACTGGCTTCAAAAATCAAAATATTTATACGAAATACTTATTTTTAGTTTCATATACTGGTATCGTGGTTCGAACGTAGTGAACTACGCACAGCGGGGGGGCATTAGTGTCGAAACGGAACAAAGGACTCGCACTAGTCGGCTTCTGATAGCACGCGCTTCGCCTCGTGACTCCGGAAATTATACGTGTGCCCCTAGCAGCTCTGGTGAGTTATAACTCGATTTTAATCTTAATATAACCTCTTTAATCACGCAAATAATGCTACCTCCTTATGGAATTCATGACCTATTTTTTTAATTTGGTTACCAAAATGTTTACAACACGGTAGAAACAAAAGCTTTCATTTTAATATTATTATCAGCCCTGGGTTTGTTTTGTAATCTTTTGACATATTTTTTTACTCTTATCCAATGTAAATTTTAATCTCTTAATGTACGTAGCGTAAAAGTAAGTATAGCGTGTAAGATGATTACGGAATAAAACTTTTGTTAAAATGCTAACGTTGTAGTTGGGGTTTTAACAAAATTTGAATTTCGCTACGTCAGTTATTACAAAGCTAGGCACGGTTAGTGCAATAGCGCTGGAAAAACTGAAAATTGAGTAATAAAAATTATGGATGAGACGATATCGTTGTACCTACTCTTCTTTTACTTTAAACATTATTTTTAAAACTAAAGCGGCGTTTATTAAGCCCGCCTCTTTATTGGTTACAAAATATAAAAAATATAATATGTAGCGTATTTTAACATTTAAAATGGGTTCATACAACTTTTGTATCATGTCTATAAAGATAATAAAAGTAATTACATATTCAAAGACAACTATCTGGGTTTAGAAATTATGTACCCACACTCGTAACAATCAAGGTAGTATAAAATAAGTAGTTCCCACGTTATTGCGTGCAACCATGTCGTTAAATTATTGATTTCATTTAACATTTACGTGATAAATCCACTTATAAATCTTTTTTTTTTTCTATTAAATCTAAGTTGTAGGCTTTGATCAATAGAAAAAAATCCATATAATATTACAGAATAGTTTATTGCAGTAGCAAGTTCTATTCATTCAAGCAGAAACAGATTTACTTGAAAATATGTTCATGCAATATAACATAGTTTCAGACATAGGGTCGTATTACTTCAACTAAAAGATGATTATTACATTACTAGCTTTGCAGTATTCTCTCCATAACTTTGTTACTATAACTTTGTTACTTTGCAGTATTCTCTCTATAACACAGAAACATGACTCCTCCCATAGGCTTACGAAGCATTTCATTTTAAAGAAATTGCTCGATTCCTATTAAAGCTTTATTTTTGCTCCTCAGATTCAGCATCGGTGGTCGTTCACGTAGTAAGCGGAGAGCGGCCAGCAGCCATGCAGAGTGCTGCAACTAACACTACTCCTACCTTACTCTACACCATTTTAATCTTAATTAATCTTAATATTCATAGACACTCATTAAAACAACTAATCCTGCAAATGATCACTATTCCATTTAATTGCATGGCCAACGATTTCAAATTCCGATTTCGAAACGATCAAACTCTGGTTTCTAGATGATATAATCATTTTTAGACGAGCATCAAATGCTGATAACTATGTTTAGTATGAACGATAAGAAAACGAATTATTATTATTAATAACTCATCCCGTTTCTGTTCTTAGCACTTATGTATAATCAGATTGAGGTGTAAATATAATAATAACAGAATTTTATGTTCTAGCATTGTATGTTTTATGGCATATTAAAAGCGATGTAACGATGCCGTGAAAAGGCGCTATAAATTTCTCGGGTTCGTTAATTTCACCTTTACATGTAAATAAATGTAAGCTGATTTGCAGAATTAGTTATTCTGAGAAGTTTAATTAATTTGTAAATAAAATGTATATTTAGCTGAAGTGATTGAACGATAAAAACGTACCTCCCTGTCGTCTCAAGGTTGTGTTATAACTGATCTCAAAGTATGTACGATAGATATTTGTAAGAAAAATAGATGTAATGTTATTTTACTAGGAATTGATGGAAATCATGACACGTCTGACATAAGGAATTCTGTGTATGTACAATTTGTAACAAAAACACTTAATAATTAATTAGTATTCTTGCAAATTTCAGTATTTGATTCTTGTTTGTTTTAAATTTACAAAATAAACTTGTGTATTGTTGTTGCGGCCCAATTTCGTTGTTGCTAATTGAGTGAGCAAATTATGTACATAAATAATTTGTTTGAATTAAATCAATTTGCTCTGTTTGCTGTTAATGTTTGAAATAACTGCCAAACATATGCGGTTTTATGGATATTGTTTATAAATATCGGATGCTTCCTAATTAATTGTCAGTGAAAATTTAATTCTCCGCTAGATGTTAATGGAGTTATCAAAACGGTATTAAAACTTGTGACATGGTTTTATTAGCTTGTTTAAAATGCGGGAATATATAGTTAATATACTTTGTGGAATCTGAATTAATAACCAAATTTTGGTAATGCAAAATTTTCAATTATGATACTAATTATTTTTGTTATGATAAATGACAATTCCCTCTATTTGAATAAAATGTACTTTAATTTTAGAACTATATTGAAAGTAAAAGAAACATTGTAAAGCGCGTCACACACGGTGAAGATACTATAATATTTTATCTTAAGATACTGTAATATTTTATATAACAGTATATTAAGGTATCCGGTATCAGCGTTCTGACCATCATTTTTCTTTTTGTCATTGCGTACTAAGACCCCTGTAGAACCGCCATCCTGTTACAATTGACCCACAAAATTTCGGGTCATTACAGTATCTTAAGATAAAATATTATAGTATCTTCACCGTGTGCGACGCGCTTTAGAGTATAACATTATTTTTAATAAGCATTATTAAACGCTAATGTGGTCCCTTCGCTTTTAAGAATATTAAAATTCAGTTACGTACTTCAATCTAATTTTTACATTTATTAAAACACTTTATCTTATAGAATAATCTTTTAACAACGAAGGGCATTAATTTATTCACTTTGAAGATGTATAGGTATTTATTAAAGGAAATACAGACATGAGTTGTCGGTAAGCGCGAATTAATAAAGTATATTAATTACCAATTCAGTTTATCCATATACCATAATATAATCTCAAACATGATAAAGAGATTGAAACTCGTATTTTTGCCAGATTTTCCATTATTATGAATGGGAACTTGATCTTGATGAATCGGATCGGAATCGAAAGTTAATTGGCTTTAAGCGCATAGGGCTTAACTTTGTACGTAATAAAGTCTCCTACATATTCGTAGAACGTATTATCATTGTATGTAAATAGTAGACTTAGACATAATGTGTATAAAACAATACTTCTTCTACCTACGAATTCTGCGTCTGAATATAAATAAAACACTAGAAATCAACTTAGTTTAAACTGTGAATACTTTTGTAAATAAAATGTTTTAAGTGTTACAAGATGTTGTTTTATTTTACCGTATCCCTTGTGCTCATTCTAGCCCCCTTGATCCAGATTGTAGTGTTTGTGCGATCGTACGTGGCGATAGAAGAAAGTCAGACTTTCCTCAGTTTATTGACCTCGAGCCTCCTGACCGAATTTGCGACTTGATGACGTTATTCTGAAGAATACAATTCTATTTATATTCCCCAAGTGGACGGGATTATTATGATTGACGTTACTACGTTTTTATAATAATAAAATCCTTAATCTTTTGATCTTGTTTTAGCTTTTGATTTAGCTTGTTTACCAGGTTGGAATTTACTTGTTTATCAATATATACACATAAACATACGCATCAATTTCAAAGCGTTACCACGAAGCACTCGTAATCCCACAGGATATTATTGTCAATCCAATTTCACTTCAAAGATATATTGCATATTCGATGTAGCATGTGTGCGTGACACTGATAGTTTTATAAGTTCTGACTTATCGAAAGGAAAATTTGAACTTCGCAAATAGTTGTGATCATCTTTTGACGTGACGTTTTATTACACAAAACTTATAATTTATATTGAAATTCGTAATGAAACAGAATTTTAGACACACTAACAAAACGGCCTTAAATATTCAAATTAATGTCGATGCCAAGTGTCGATTTGTAAAATGAAACTAGAGTTTTAAAAGAAATATCCGATTAGTAAATTAACATGTTATATAATAAAATAGAATGCAATATGTTAAAATTCCTTGAAATGCATGTCATATATTATTGCGTTGACAAATAAATCCCAAAAGAATACATTTATATTACGCAAGAGACGAACAATAATCCCCGAAAAATAAACCAGTCAAACCTTGATCACACAAAAGAATTTGGAGGGCTATTCAAATTTAGCGTTTAATTAAAATATGATAATAAATTTATCATTTCATCTGTCCTTTGTTAGCTTGACCTTTATAAGCTACCCTTATCTTTCATATTATTAATGCAAAATTACACAGCATATAAAACTACTAAAATTATTAATCAAAATGGTGGTGTTGTGATATACGTACGGGATGGTCTTTGTGTCACAGTTTCAGAACCTCCCATCGACGAGGCAAACTGTTTACAACTCATTGTTGACAAAAAGGTGTGTATACTCGGTATTTATCGCTCCCCTTC
>CAJQZN010016101.1:0-31721 GCA_907164685.1 Colias eurytheme | reverse complement strand
AAATCTTGTTGTACATTTTATAGAAACTGTTTTATAGAAAACTAGAGATCCGCCCCGGCTTCGCCTGTGGTACATATTTCGCAATAAAAAGTAGCCTATGTCCTTTCTCGGGTATCGAAATTTGGTATGGAGATATCCATACCAAATTTCATGCAAATTAGTTCAGTAGTTTAGGCGTGATTGAGTGACAGACAGACAGACAGAGTTACTTACGCATTTATAATATTAGTATGGATTTAGTATTGGAATTATTTTAATGTTTGGAATGTGAATTGTTTAAGTGTAAATTAACACCTAGGTATATCCGAACTCCTTTTCATTTAAAAAGTCGTCAGAATACGTTCTTAAAGGGTTCTCAGTGTGTACTTTTGTGACTTTTAGTAAAGTCTACTTCAATATTATAATAATAGGGTTTTGTTTTGGTCAAAGAACTGGTTTTTAAATGTTTTACACGTCTAAAAAGCTACACTATTCTTTGGTGTATAGGCTATATTTTTATTAATCTCGAGTCAAACCGGGATAATATCTAGTTTATAAGGATAGTGTGAAATCCAAAACGACTTATTTAGTAAAAAGTGCCTTGAAATTCGCGTATGTAGTTGTAACAGACTGTTGTGAAGAGAGATTGTTCATAAAAAGACCGACTCTGGTACAATTTATAAGCTTAAAATTATTTATTGCATTTATTTAATATTTCGTAAGACGACTTCGAAAAAGAGCACTCCCAAACGTTTCCTATTCAAGTTTTAAAGATAAGTAGATAATAGTAAGTTTAATGTGTGTTTTGATAAATAATAAAACTAGCATTAGTAATTCTATAATTTATTAAAGATCTAAATTGGAAAAATATAATTAATTTAATAAATTTACAATTGATATTTACGAGTATTTAAAGTTCCAAATTAACATAAGGTGATTACAAAACAATCCTTTTCGTAACTAAATAAATGTACTCTCTATATAGCTAAAACTACAGCTGATATCTTCATACAAATAAACTTATGAATATAACGCTCTCGCTCCCACCTTGAACCACAATCTAAAAACATGCTACAGAGTAGCTCGAGCTAGAACAAGCGAAGGGTTTAATTTTCCTCCGCTGAAAAAGTCTAAAAGCAAGCGCTACACTCGAGGGCTTTTGTTTAATGTATCTAATTTTTTAATTGGATATAATACTTTGTTTATACGCGAATTATAAATGTATGTTTTTTCTAGTTTAATGATTAATCAGATAAATTTTTTGGCACTGATTGACGTACTTGCAGCGCTGAAATTGCTAAATTTTGACGTAATTTTATATCCAGAAATTGAGAATACCTCAGGTCTAGAATACCTCATTAATATCTAATACATAATATTATCAGCAGGTGGGTCACCTAGTGAGATGATCACCACCGCCCCTGAGCACTCACAAAGTTACCTCTGTGAGGCTGTTACCGACTTTCGAAGGTGGGTGTAGGCTCTCTTTTTTTGATGATGATTTATAACTTCATTTTGCTTCTTCGATTGAGATTGCATTTGTTCAGCCGCTGATGAGGTTGCGTGTAGGTACTCGTTAGTAGAGGAGTATAGCTTATCTATTAAGCGATAAATTGTTGATAGTAATAAGATCTTATAACATTTTTGTTATCAAAATAATAAATAATAAATGCTTGTATACCATCTTAGAGTAATATGGTTCACACTACTCATTTAATCTTAATATATATATAGGTAAATCTCGTGTTACAATGTTTGTCCTCAATGGACTCCTAAACCACTTAACCGATTATAATAAAATTCGTACACCATGTGCAGTTCGATCTAACTTGAGAGATGGGATAGTTTAAACATGTAGGTACCACGGGCGAAGCCGGGGCGGACCGCTAGTTGATACATAAAAACCTACATAACAGTTGAAATTACATAATTATAATGTAGATTTTCAACACTACACGTGTGTCGAATTGTTCCTTTCTAAACAGTAAAAAAACGCTATCTAAAAACCCGTCCGCCAGATAATAGAATATAAATTATATGGCATAAATATTTCTAGTGTAGCTTAGCTTCAAGGACTGCCTACATTTTTACCTTTATCGCGGTTTTACACATACATTTACACACACATTTTTCTTTTAGCTAAAGCTGGCGTGATGCCAACACAGCTTATTTTCTCCGTGTTTATTCCACTTGCGAATCATCTGATTTAATAAAGTGTCGCGTAAATACGTAGGTATTGTCATTAGGGATAAGATATGGTAGTTCATTAGTGGATTAGCTTAAAGGCTTGCGGATATCTTGGGCACAAGGTTACTTTGAAAACCAATTTGTTAATTTCACGTTATTGATATTTGATATATGTTATAAATCTATTGCAAGTAAAGTATGTTATTGGATAGCTTAGACGTCATAAGGAGTTAGATTTTAACTGCATTCTATATTATAAATTTCATACGTTATCCGCATATTATGGATTAATGTTAGCACTGAGATTTATAATATTATCAATCAGTGTTTTTTAAACTTCACACCATAAACTGCATAAAAAATAAAACTCTACAATTCATATAATTTGATAATAATTATAATAAATCTTTTAAATATTACCATTATAAAATATACGAAAATACAAAGCTCTATGTTTCATTATTCGTATCTTTTGACCTCTAAAATTAAACTTGAAACGTTGTAGACCCTAATAATCTACCGCAGCACACAAAATTCAACGTGAACCATTGAAAATTATCTCGCTCAAGGCTGAATGAAGTGAAATGTAATAAATCTTTGTCTCAGTATCTTGAAATTGTTGGGGTGAGAGTGACATCGGCCAACGAACCTTGCACCGCTGATAGTTATGGCTTTGCCAGACAGAAAGCGTTTTAGCGCGTCAGAGCGCTGTATAACGCCTGCTTTCCGAATCGGTGGTAAATGTTAAAAATACTCATGTAATGACGATTCGAAAGTGCTACTAAATAGTAGTCTAATTGAATAAATGAATGTTTGAGTTTGTTTGAGTTTGAGTTTGAGTAGTACAATGGATTTGTCTAATAGAACGAGTTATAAGCGCGCGACGCCCGCGCCGGCGTGATATGACACCGATTGTTTTGCTAATACACCGTCAAACATATGAATGACGCTCTACATATCGCATATAGCCCTGTCACTTTCCCACACTGGAAATAGTACTGTTTTAAAAGCACAAGCTAACCCTAGGCTAGGGTTAGCGCTCTGTTTGACCATATAATATTGCCGCGTAGTACCGCACGGTGTCATAACGCAGCGTCAGTATAGCGCTCTAACGCGCGCTACGAAATGCTACGAACGCCTTCTGTTAGACAATGCCATAAAACCCCTTTTTGTCGGCGGATTAGCAAGTACGCCAGAATGGTCAGTTATGCCTCAGTTGTTGTTTTGATTTGATACTAATTTCATTAAGTTTAGAGTTCAGTTTTGATTGCGTGATCTTGACGGTGGTGAGGTTGAAGAAATGGGTAGGATTTGAGGTCTTTGATAAAATATTAGAAAGCAAACTTTAAAGGTCAAAAGGAATATGTTGGCTTATTAACTGTTATCAAATAATGGACCGTTTCAAATCTATTGACAATTTTGTTTTGGTTTATATTTATAGCAATGGATTATCCATAAGAAATACAACAAAGTCGCTTTCTTTGGCCCTATATCTTTGTATGCTTAAAAATCTTCAAAACTACGCTACTGATTTTGAAAAAAAACACGCCAAAAGGAAACCATACGAGAATTTATGTGATGTTAAATTCTATCTCATAAACAAAATACCAAAGATTTACGTATTAATTGGGCGTTAGAAAGGCAAAACGTAATAATAGAATTTCACAAACGAACTGAAACTCGTCTAGTTCGCAAAGTGAGTTACTTTGTTTCAATTAATGACGTCACGTGTCGGATCCGTGTCGTTTACGTTACGAGTAAATGGACGAATGGTAGTCTAAAATCTTACTAGATTTTAGATGTGGCGATTCATTTAATGTAAATAATGTCCGGTTACCGGACGATTAATAATTAGTATATTTTATTCATGCGTTATGGATTGGTTATTTTTATCGGACGACTAGATATGACGTAAAAAAATAACTAGAAATTTAAATTTCTTTTGAATCGTCTTTATATTATAGACATTATTTGACTCTAGTTTCTGAGAAGAACCGGTTAGTTACCTAGTATTATTAGATGAAAAGCGATTTGTTTTAATGTACTTACACAATAACTTTAAATGTTACAATTAATATTATTATTTTCTAAAAAAACAACGTAAAAAGCCGGTGTTTAAAATTATTGTATCTTTCGATTCAAACGAGATTCTAAAATATCGAATTGAATACAGAAATATTTTAATTTAAGCCTCTATGTTTAAATAAATAATACAAATTTAATCTTAATATATTACTTAATAAAATTATTTCACAAATCGAATACTTCATAAATAATAACTTGAAATCCATTATTTAAAACTGATACCATTTTCAATCTTCTTAAATGGGTAATCGCTTTCAGTTCAGTCGTCTCCAAATAATTTTTCCTGTAAGTTTACACAGTATCAGAAGTTATAAGAAACGTTGCCAAGTCATATTGTATCTAATTTTGATAGAATTTTGGTTTAAATTTATGTAACATGGTAGATAATGTATTTGTTAAGTTTTGGTAGATTCATGTATCGATTAAAACTTTGACAAAACATAAAAAAATTGTTTTATTTATACTATCTAAACTACGAAGATACAATTACGATATTATTGTAACGCGAACAAAAATTTATAAATAATTATTTTCTTCACAATTTATTACCATGACTATTTTGAAATCAATAATTAAAAATAATCCTACTAAAATTGTAAATGCGAAAGTTTGTGAGGATGTGTGTGTGTGTGTTTGTTACTCTTTCACGCAAATACTACTGAACCGATTAAAATGAAATTTAGCACACATATAGAGGGTAACTTGGATTAACACATAGGATAGGTTTTATCCCGGAAATCCCACGAGAACGAGAACTATGCGGGTTTTTCTTTGAAAACGCGGGCGAAGCCGCGGGCGGAAAGCTAGTCTTCATATAAACATTACATCCAAACAATATTATTATACCTTATTCATTACATATTATACCTTATATTATAATATAGACATTCTCTAAAAAAGACCACCGTCCATAGTTCTTACCCCTTAAAAAATTACATTATTTAAGTATAAACATTCTACAAAAAACATCGAATGTTATTAAGGCACATAGGTTTTAATAAAATGCCATTTTATTTGTTAATATGGATTGATGAGTCCGTCCAGCACTTTAATATAACGTCCTGGATGATGGATGGTCCGTAAGCACGTGTTCTGGAGCGTGCATCATCCAATATTTACTTATTTTTATCCAAACAAACGGGTTGGTGTGTTTGTTTTGCAAATATTTACGTAGTAACAAAAATGATGGTTGCGCCTCAACGATTTTAGTAGAGTGAACTCTATATTGTGACTCAAATAAAAACAAATTCTCTACTAAATTCAATTAATAATCTGTGTTATATTCATTTAACTTTTTTAAAGTACAGGGTAGTTACAATACAGAAATAATTATTATAGAGTGATCGTTCATTTCATAATATTACAAAACATTCTTAATATTGATTCGATTCTTTTAATTTATAATTTGTTTTTTATCTTGTTCCGTAGTTTTCCAATATATAAAAACTTTTAAATCTATCTTTTTAACACTTTATCCAGTTATATATAAATCGTTTCAACAGAATAGCATCATCATTTAACGCAAATCATGAAAACAAACGCATTCAAAATCATATCACGACCATTAATCTTACATTCATCTCAATGCTAGACTTATTGTTCCAATTTCCTTTCATTCAACACAAATCTGCACTTCAAATGGAAACGAACAATTGATGAATGTTGCTTTTTGCGTGCATTATCGCTTTTTGTATGATATTTTTCGAAAGTACCAACTTAAGGCACATAATAGTTGCTTAAGATTAAAAGGGTAAGTATTAGCGAAAGAGCAAAAAAAAACATATTTCTTTATAAACAGCAATGAATGAATGAATGAATGAATGAATGAATGAATGAATGAAAAATACTTTATTGCACACTCAATACAGGATTATAAACTAAGAACCATACAACTAACAACATGTACAGAGGGCAATGTAAACTATGTAAAAATATTCATAAAGTTACTTATTATGTTACACATTAGTTATTAAAACATAAATAAAACGAGAAAAGTGACAGCGACTTAATTCAATTCTTCAAACAATAACAGCTGTAGGACAACATTATATTTTATTACTATCTATCCAAATATACGTGAACCCGTTTTTAAATTCTAACCAAAGCATATAAAAGTGATGTGGTGTCTAATGTTCTAGGTATGTAAAACCCAAATTTTACCCTTTTATTGTGAATTATAACAGTAACGTAAAACCTAACTACAAAACTCAAGCAAAAATAGTGTTCCCAAAAAGGCATTCACTAAAGAAGCTCATTAACTCCATTATACATCATTTAAAACTTCTTGGCGTATTCAACAAAGCTTTTATTCCATTACGAAGTTTAAATGTAAAGGATTAATTATAATTTCCCGCTCGTCTTGTAAATTGTATGCTAATTCGGCAGGTCGGCGATTCTAAAGGGACAATGTCTGAATATTCTGAGGCGACATCTTGAATGGCAAGTCGCAAACTTGATTATTAAGGGGTTAGATTGTACAGTTGAATTACAGCCATAGTTCGGAAGTTTAGTCAGATTTCAGAATAATTCGCTTTCTTTTGACGTTCGGAGTGCTAGAGTTTCTTGTTTTTGGACGTTTTTTTTATTAAATAGGGGAGTTTTGAGTGGTGTAATTAGTTTCTTGAAGAGTTTTTTTATGAGTGATTGAAAGTCTACAATATATTATGGTAGTAGAAATGTTTAAATGGAATCTATACTATTTTATATTAAAAAGTTAATTTGTTTGATTGAACGCGCTAATCTCAGGAACTACTGGTCCGATTTGAAAAATTATTTCGGTGTTAGATAGCCCATTTATCGAGGAAGGATATAATATCATCACGCTAAGATCAACAGGAGCGGAGCAATGCGGGTGAAGCCGCGGGACACAGCTAGTATTTAATAAAATGCTATAAAAGCTAGATTTTATAGTCAGTAGATTTATTATTGTCTTTATTTTTATGCATGTCATGCTAAATATATAATAAACTAGCGGTCCGCCCCGGCTTCACCCGTGGTACATATTTACGTTTTCTCTACATAAAAACCATCCTCGTACAAGGAATATAATAAAAAAAGAATTATCGAAATCGGTTCAGCCGTTCTCGAGTTATGCGCTTACCAACACATTTTGCGATTCATTTTTATATATAAAGAAATCATAAAGGTATATTGCTACACTTTAATATTTGCTCAAATTGACTGTTTACAGAGAAATGACCTTTATGGGCATATGTATTACTCTATTTTAAGTACGAAAATGCTATAAAACGAAAATCGCTAAAATGTTAGTTAGGAGGTATTGATACTTCATCGTCGATATGCATATTTTGACCCCTCTGCACTCGTCGGTACATTGTCTCCAAATTACATCTTGCACTGTTATTCCGTTCAATTTACTTTTACGTCCGAATATTGCACAAATTAATTAACTGAGAAAAATTCTGTGAATTTTCAGTATGTCGTAGTTTAAAGTCTTGCCAAATTGCATGCGGGAATCTTACTGTAGAAGATTTGGCACCGCTTACTTCAAATATGCTTTCGTTTGCTTCCTCTATGTTCAAATTAGATTTCGTCTATCATATTTGGTTAATGTGTTTGTCTGTTTGTCACAAGTCGGTCATTGATCTTAAAAATAGGTGTAAAAAATCGAACTACGTAATGTCGAATAATTGATATGAGATGTTTATTTTTTATGTGAACATAGCATGAGCATGACGTGTATTTACGTAAGATGTGTTTTTGTTTGTTTTTGAACGAGCGTTATTACATTAATAAATAAGTAATTAAAGACCGTTTTATAGATTTAAAACACGTTTTATTATATTTTATCGATGGTAAGAATGTCAACGGGAAAACTTTTATTATAAAGTACCTATTAGATAATAATATGTTGAATTAAATCACTTTTTAAATTCTTTCAAAAGTATATTTTCATAGTTTATGAATCATTTATTTAATTAAATCAATTATAAAAGTGTACTATGGTACCCACCGTTAAATTTAATATATTTTATACACAAATAAATTACAAATAACATAAACGTGAAAGTTTAAGTGAAGACCCGTGTCCCCTTGAAGTGCCTGAGGCAGTTGAGATTCACATCTGTTACGGGAAGGTCTTAAGAATCGATTTTACTTTGGGGCAAGTAAGTAAAAAATATGCAGACGTATTTTACTGCAGTTGTACTTACCATTGTTCACGAAAACTTAGTCTTTATAAAATATCGTGAATTTTAACGTACTTATCTGCTCATATTATATTATAATTTACTGAATTATAAATATTTACATTAGGAAAGCTCTATTTTTCTCGTAAGTCAAATCTTTAATTTAAAAATAAAAATAAGTCATCTAAATACAGCTATGTTTGTTAATATTTAATCCATAATTATAAACTACCAAGTTCGTTTTCATACATAATAAGAAATTATATTATTGAAGTGAAACTTCTTTATCGGGGTTGGAAAAAATTTAGTGTAACATTTTTTCGTTACGCGTGACATTTTTCCGTTACGCGCCATCTTTTTCTTATCCCTACCACGCGTGATTCGATGTATTTCTGTAAAGTTGCATATAGTAAATTATTTTTTGAAAAAAGAAACATAAAGTCATAAAGAAACAGCGAAAAATTCAAAGAGATTTCAAAGCTACAACAAAAACTAGAAACCTAATTTATCATTTCAAATCTCAATTCTACTCCCAATACATTTGTTGAAATATCTTCAAACACTACATTTAAGTGAACAGAAATTCATATCTTAATAAATAGGAGGGTAGAATTAATTAGACATGAGAGCAGGTGTGTCTCTCGCTAATTATATAACTTTATCTTCAGTAAGCAGTCTGATGATGCACTATGATACATACGGTCGTTTGTTATGACTATCGGTTAAGTGTTAATGATTTATACGTATTGTTAGGATTCTAGAGATATGAGTTTGGGTTAAGTATAAGTTTAGAAGCTCACTCTAAAACTTCAATAAAAGCGTAGAATTTTTTTTAATGAATTTCCATAGTAGACCGGGAGATACTGACACAAAATTTCGAGTCATTTGTAACAGGATGGCGGTTCTACAGGGGTCTTAGTACGCAATGATAAAAAGAAAAATGATGGTGTGATCGCTGGTATCGGTGGTTTAGGCGCGTGGGCGTTAGCCGAACTCGTCGGAAAAATAGCGAAAGTCAAACGATTTGTAACACAAAAATTTTAGTATTTACCGATAGCCCATAAAAAAGAAGTAGGCGGTAGTGTCATGCCATACTTTTCCGGTGTGACTTACAGCCCGCCATACCGACGCGAATATGTTGATTTAAATAAAACAATTATTCAACCATTTGTACCAGGCTAACTTTTGCACAGGTAACCATCGTCGTGCAGCCATTTACGAAAATCGCCATGCCATACTTTTCGGACGATTCCAAATGGTCGCCATACCGCCGAAAATCTGCAAAAAAAAATTATTTCGCCAAACTTTTTGTACCAGTATTGCATTTGGATTTTTGGAGAGTATTTGATAAAATGTGACCATTATTATATTTGCCATACTTCTAGTAGGGGGAAAAAGTGCTGTCATACTTGAAAAATTAATTTAGTATGAATTTATATAAGTGAAGATTTCCAACACCTAGATCTTTGAAATTTTGTATTTATATTCTTTGATCCTCAAACTTCCAGGAAAAATAAGTGCCATACTGTTACAAATCGTTTGACTTTCGCTATTTTCCGACGAGTTCGACTAACGCCCACGCGACTAAGCCGCCGGTACCAGCGTTCACACCATCATTTTTCTTTTTGTCATTACGTACTAAGAACCCTGTAGAACCGCCATCCTGTTACAAATGACTCGAAATTTTGTGTCAGTATCTCCCGGTCTATAGTAGTTTAACGCAAAAAATATTTTCTCTTCATTATAGCTGTAGTATACAAACTTTTCTACATGTTATACTACTAAGACTACTGACCGCCTCCTTGTTGCAGTGGTTGACGCGTGAGCGTAGAACCGAGGGGTCCTGGGTTCGATTCCTGGTGGAGACGAAGAAAAAAAAATGTCTCGGTCTGGCAGGACACAGAAGGCTGATCACCTACTTGTCTACTTTAAAGAAAATCGATCAGTGAAACAGATGTATGTATAATGCATCTGCCCTTACCCTACTTGGGGACATGGGACTTCACTTTATAATACTAAGAAATATTAATAATCTCTGGAAATATATTGTTATAAGCTGTGATATATGGGAAGATTTAAATCACATCTGTTTCTTCGACATAAGTAAGATATTGGGTTCTCATAGAGAAGCGCCCCTTTAACAATCAGATTCTTGTCGATGAGTTATTACTTCGAAATGAAGGTGTTTATTAAGTTGTAGACAAATCGGACGAAGCCGCGGCAAACCTAGTATTGTATATACAACATACATAAACATACTTCTATGCAAATTACTCGTCAATCCCCAGCACAGTGCAGTAGCTTTCCGCCCTAACACTCAACAGCAGCGAAAATTATAATTCAACCTTCATTATAAACTGTAGAATTTGAAATATATAATCTTATCTGACATACAACACACATACTATTTCTATGCAATTTACTCGCCAATCCCCAGCACAGTGTAACACTTGGCTTTCCGCTCTGACACTCAACAGAAGCGAAAATTATAATTCAACCTTCATTATAAACTGTAGAATAGAAATATACAATCGTATCTTACATACAACACACATACCTATAATACACTATTTCTATGCAATTTGCTCGCCAATCCCCAGCACAGTGTAACACTTGGCTTTCCGCCCTGACACTCGACTGAAGCTAGAAGAGGGCTGATTCGGATTAAACTTTGAATATACGAGTGTTCTGGAACATCTAGATTTGCGTCTTTGTTGCATTGACCGTCTTGTGTCTTAGTAGGTTTTAACTATTGATATGAATACCTGTGTAAAGTGTAAAATAAAGCCTATATTTTAATGGTAAAATAAATTATTAATCTTGCACTGTATCATTGAAAAATAAGTATTAAACAAGGCATATTGAACTATTAGGTAATGATAATTTACGTAGATGATTCAAAAAGCGGTAGCGATAGATGATAGGTAGGTACCTACCCCAGTACCTACTATTATTTACAGGCCGAGCAATTTTATGGAAAGAAGTAATATTGTTATTATTGTTTTATAGCTTAATAACAAAATTATGTACCAAGTATTTTGTGCGCGTAGCAATGTATAGTTCCACCACATTATTTATTTAGAAACATGTTCGTATCAACATACCGAAAGAAGGATATAAAAAGATAGTAAAGGAATAAAGCCGGCATTAAATACGACATTAAACGGACCGTTTGTCGTTTACGTTTTTTTGTAACCGCTTTTTGATGTAAATACCTATTAGATAAATCCGATTAAAGAATGTTAACTTTATATACGAATTCCTATGACTATTATAAAAGAAAGAGTATGTGTAAAGATATTCATTGATCTTAAATGTAGTTCAAAACAGATTTGGCTAAACTATTATTTTAATAAAATAATATATTATCTTATTATACGATTAATTTTAATAAAATAATATATTATCTTCACTAAGCCCCTCATAAGTCTAACTCCACGTCCGGCAACAACACCTATGCCACGTGAGGGGTGGAACATCATAGCCACAGGCGCACACTTAATGATGGCCAACGGAGCACTAGCATGACCTTCAATAGAGAGTATAAAGAGAGATCTTAAGCAAACTATGGAGAGACAATTAAATAATAATGAACGTATATGGCCGCTGCCCGGGGGTGACCGTCGGGGCACGTCTGGAGCTGACGCTGGACGTGACAGCATGCAAGCCGTCAGCGGCTCTCTGCTGAACAGGCGGGCGAGAGCCGGGGAACCCGAAAATATTACAGCCGATCAACGGGGAGGGGAGGGAACAGATGATGCTTTGCAGAGTAGAGGTTCACCTACAAACTTTGCCGGCTCATCTGTAGAGACCACAATAAATAATGTAGCAAGTAACCAAGACAAAAGAAGAAAGTGGTCAATAGAAGAAATCGAAGAATTGATGTTTTGTTATTTCAAGGCAAGATCGGGAGGGCCGGGGTATATAGGCAGGTTAGAACAGCTTTTTACAGAGAGAAATCCTAATAACCCTAAAATACACAAGTTTAATGGATATACCTTATCAAACCAGGCACGCAAAATTATTAAGCAAAATATTATGTCTCAAGAACTATTGAACCATATTCAAAAAAATGCTGAAGGCCTTATAGAAATAGCAGTTACCCCTGAGCATGACTTATGTGACCAAAGAGAAGAAAACACACCTCTTACACGCAATATCACCGAACTTAACGATCATTACACTGAATACACAATTGAACAGGCAGAAGAAATAGATCGACTCACGAATAATATTGAGGTTAATGAAGATCAGGACCCACTTATCCTAAATTTTCTACAAATATTAGCCGAAATAAAAGAAACACCAATCTCTGATCGATTTATATTACCAAAAGCTAAAATAAATAAACACTTCTTAGAAAATCTAAATAAAATAAATAATTTTTTACCGAAAATACTAATAGCAAATAATTCCAGTAGGGACATAAACAATACCATTTATGCAGCAGCTAAAACTCTCATAATTAATAATAATCAAGTTCCATACGCACCTAAAACTTCTTTTAAAACAAAATCTGATCCACCATGGAAAAAACGAATACAAAATAAAATTGAAATATTTAGAAAAGAGTTAGGACAGCTAATAGAAATTAATAGAGGCGTGAATAGTCGTAGAATGCTAAAAATCAAAGACAAACTATATAGTAAACACAATATTCAAAATGATGATGATCACAAAAACGTAGAAGAAAAACTAAAACAGAAGATTAAAGCATTAGCGGGAAGAATAAAAAGATATGAAGCTATAAATATTAGAAAAGAACAAAATGAGATGTTTTTTGAAAATGAACATAAACTTTATAAAAATTTAGCAGGTAAAAATTATTTTAAAGATATGAAATTGCCGGATAAAAAAGACATAGAATTGTTTTGGTCAAATATACTATCCAAACCTATAAAATATAATAATGAAGCTGAATGGATTAAAGAAGTAGAGACTTCATCAAATACAATCGATACAATAGATGTGCAAGAAATAACAGAAAGTCATATCAAGAATGCAGTGCGAAAACTACTTAATTGGAAATCACCAGGGATTGATAAAATACAAAATTATTACTTGAAAAATTTCACTAATATTTACAGGTACTTGGCATTATCGTTTACTAGAATAATAACACAGAAAGAAACATTAGAAGACTGGTTTTCCACTGGACAAGTTATACTTATACCAAAAACCGAAAACACCGAAGACCCTAAGAACTGGAGGCCAATTGCATGCTTACCCACGATGTACAAACTCTTAACTTCCGTTTTGGCTAACATTTTATACAATCACTGCGAAGATAATAAAATAATTGCTATCGAACAACGAGGATGTCGAAGGGGTGCTCGGGGCTGTAAGGATCACCTTATGGTTAATAAAGCTATATTAGAAGATGCGCATCAATCTCAGAAGAATTTGAGCATGGCGTGGATAGACTATCAAAAAGCGTTTGATAGTGTATCGCACGAATGGCTGCTTAGAGTGCTAGATATTTACAAATGTCCACCTGTAATCAAACAATTTCTTGAGCAGGTGATGCCATCTTGGAAGGTGATTATGACGGCCCGGGGCACCCAAAACTCAATAACTACAGAACCGATTTACATAAGACGTGGAATATTTCAGGGTGATTCCCTTTCACCATTATTGTTCTGTTTAGCAGTCAACCCGCTTTCATTTGTACTTAACAAATATGAAACGAAGGGTTATAATCTCAAAGATAGCATTTATATCAATCATCTACTATATATGGACGACCTTAAAATATATGCAAATAATAGATATAATCTTAAAGTATTATTAGATAGTGTAGAGATCATAACGAAAGACATAGGCATGCGATTTGGTTTGGATAAATGTAATATATTACACATTAACGCAGGACATAGAAGAAGTGCAACAGGGGAAGGTCATATTCTATTGAGTGGGGAAACAATTGAAGATCTTGCAATAGGTGATAGATATAAATACTTAGGAGTTCATGAATCAGGCAAAATTGAACACAGCGTTATTAGAGATCAGATAACTAAGGAATACTTTAAAAGAATTAAAAAATTACTGAATACACATCTCAATTCACGCTATCTTATCAAAGGAATAAATACATATGCTATACCGGTTCTATTGTATTCTTTCGGTGTAATAAACTACAAAATAAACGATTTAAAGAAAATAGATATCACATCAGCCTATTCCCGTCCACTGCTGGACGTAGGCCTCTCCCAGATCGCGCCACTTTTCTCTTTCCTCGGCATACCGCATCCACCCAATACCGGCCACCTTCTTCAAGTCGTCAGTCCATCGCGCCGCAGGGCGTCCTACACTACGCTTGCCTGTACGTGGTCTCCATTCGAGTACATGCCGACTCCATCGACCGTCTGTTCTCCTACACACATGGCCAGCCCACCGCCACTTCAACGTGCTTATTTTGCGGGCTATGTTGGTTACTTTGGTTCTTTGTCGGATAACCTCGTTACGAATTTTATCAGACAAAGAAACTCCTAACATAGCTCGCTCCATAGCTCGCTGCGCAACGTTGAACTTATGGATGAGTCCGCATGTAAGAGTCCACGTTTCGGCTCCGTACGTCATTACAGGCAGGATGCACTGGTTAAATGCTCGGGTTTTCAAACTCTGAGGGATTGACGACTTAAATATATAGCTAAGCTTGCCGAATGCTGCCCAACCCAGGCGAATTCTTCTGTTGGCTTCCACTTCGAAGTTTTGTTTGCCTAGCTGGATGTTTTGGCCAAGGTAGATATAATTTTGCACAACCTCAAGCGTGGATTCATTAATGATCACAGGCCTTGGGACTGCGTGCGCGTTGAACATTACCTTCGTCTTGTCCAAATGCATCTTGAGGCCTACCCGTTGTGAAGAATCGTTTAGGTTGTTCAGCATATCGTCAAGCTGTTGCACGGATTCCGCTATTATAACTATATCATCTGCAAAGCGCAAATGCGAGATGTATCGACCGTTGATGTTGATTCCGCGTTCTTTCCAATCGAGTGTCTTGAAGATGTCCTCCAAAATAGATATAAAGACCAGAAAACTTCTAACCATAAAAAAGGCCCATCAACAAAAAGCAGATGTAGAAAGATTATATATACCAGTAGCACAAGGAGGAAGAGGATTAGTGAATGTAGAATATATGTATAAAACGCAGATAATTAAGTATAAACAATATTTGGAAAGTAAAACTGATAATTTAATAAAAGCAATTGCCGATCATGATATACACAGAAATAAACACTCAATATTCAAGGAAGCACAAGAAATAGAAAGGCAACTACACTTAATGCAGCAAAATACGTATACAGACAAACAAATTAAAGAATCAATATCAAAAAAACACAATGAGATTTGGCGTAGTAAACAATTACATGGACAGTTTCCAAAAAAAGTATTAGATCAGGCTAATATAGATACAGAACTTTCATTTAAATGGATGAAAAAACAAAAAGTATCACCTAGAATAGAAGCAGAAATATTTGCTATACAGGATCAAGCTGTTATGACCCGACAAAATAAACGCGATATATTGAAAGAACCGATAGACGGCAAGTGCCGCTTATGTGCCTGCAAAGATGAAACTGCACAGCATATCATATCAGGATGTGAAAAGTTGGCAGGAACATATTATGTGAAGCGACATAATAACCTCGTTTTATACGTCTATCGGTGCTTAGCTAAAAAACACAAACTGGCAGATTCAAACCTCTGGTGGAAAGAAACACTTGTACAGCCACAAGTAAAAGAAAATGACACCGCTAAAATTCTTTGGGAAATGCCTGTTCAAACTGATATCACAATCACACACAATAGACCCGACTTAATATATATAGATAAAATTAACAACAAAACATATTTGATAGATATAACAGTACCTATAGACTACAACATAGGACCGAAAGAGATAGAAAAATTAAGTAAATATCAACTACTCAAGACTGAAGTAAGTCGTCTGTGGAAAACTCAAACAACGGTCATTCCGATTGTCATAGGAGCCACAGGGGTAGTAGCTAAAAACATCATAAAATATATAGATAAATTAGATACGTTTATTGACATCAGCATTCTTCAAAAACAAGCAGCCATACATTCATCAATTATATTAAGTAAAGTACTTGGCGATAACGTATTTATAAACACAGAAGTAAACACACAAAGTATAGGACTATCAACACATACATCTCAACAAATAAACATACATCACACATCACAAACAGACGAACCAGTCAATCGATTACAGCCACATCAAATATCTACAGACGAACAAATAATAAATATAACACCAGATTCAATTTCGACAGTTCATGCACCAAGGAATCAAGAACAGAACAAAAGGCGTAGAAGAAGGTTGAACGAATAGTACTATATACCTTTCTTACATTTTATGACACAACTACCTTTACAAAAACATGATAATAACGATTTAATTAAGGGAATTCTAAATACTTTTATTCTCGTGGGATACGAGACGGAGTATTTAAAGGTACCGACAACATGTCGTGAAAGTGGACTAATCCATACTAATATTATCTTCACTAATAGTATAAAACACGGTATAAAACAAAGTCACTTTCTCTGTCCCTACGTCCCTATGTCCCTTTGTATGGTTAAATCTTTAAAACTACGAAATGAATTTTGAAGCAGTTTTTGACGTGACAACGTCTTATAATTCGATAAAGCGGGCTGCACGCACGAAAAAACATGACTCATGCGGCGTTACCTCGCTCTGAGGCGTTCCATGTAAGGCTTGAAGTGCGAGCGAGAGCGCGGAACGAGCGACAAAGAAGCACAATCGGACGTTGTCACGTTCATCTATCGTCAGTAAACCGACTTTACAGACAACCAATTTTTTTAATAAATAGAGTGATTCTAGAGGAAGATTTAAGTATATAATTTATTATGTTTTAGATAGCGAAGCCACGGGCGGAAAGCTAGTGAATATATAAGTTCAAAACAGATTTAGTAGAAACTGACGTTCAATTAATAAAATATCAATTAATAAGAAAACATAATCGTATCGTATCAACATGTCGAAAGAAGGATATAAAAAGATAGATAGATAGATATTCTATAAACGGATACGATTATATTCAATTAATAAAAAAAATAAAACATATTTTTCATCGCAGAATCAAACAAAAATAAGTAATTCAGGAATAAATTAACATTTTCTCTATAACATGTGTAACATCGCTACAAAAACACGTGAACGGTACAAAAAATAAATAATGTATGGTATTTTTAACGTATCTGTACTTATTGCAAATTCATGACTACATAGTCGCTTGTTCCAATGATAAGGGTCAATTCGAATCGATAAACTACTTCGATGGAAAACTTTTTCGAATCGGAATTTACGATGTAAAGGGATTTTATATTAATAATGTATTGCTTAGGAGTGTTAACGGTATTTACAATGTAATACTATTTTTCAATGTAGAGATTGCATTTATAACTGTATCTCTTTAAGCTATTTTAACTTACTATTATAAGTTAAAATTAAGTGTTTATTTTGAATGGGGAGAATCTATCTAGATAAAATTTGTTATAAAGATAAATACCTACTTCAAATGAAAACTCTACGTGAAAACTTTAGGGATTGCAAGAGATGTAGATGAAAATAATTGATTACTGTATCTGGATATGATATACTTTTAAGTGTATTTAAAACATAAAATTCTCAATTATATTACTTAATCAAGAATTGTTACATCTTAATACGTTTTCTTTAGACGTTAGACTAGATATTTTGGAACAAAAAACACGATACTGTTAAATATACAAATTTCTCAATACGAATACCTTTACCACCTTTAGGGCTGATTTTTCAATGCTTGGATAAAACTTATCCGTCTAATAAAGTATTACACGATAATATTAAAATGTCACGTAAATAGACTGTCAAATGATATCAATTAGAATACGTTTGTAAAATGGTAGATTTATACATTATTCGACGAATAAGTTTTATCCAAGCATTGAAAAATCAGCCCTTATCAACACAAAACGTGACATCACTTGACAAATCTTCCTGACATAACAATATAACTCACACAAAATGATCTCCAAATGGATAGCCATTGTATAAACAAACCATCTTTAATCACCCTCACCTCAGAGCCAATTTCCTGCGCCCATCATCGTTAAAATTAATTGAAACATTTGTCTTATCTCTAATCTGGGAGATTAATTTTACAATGTGATATTTTGAAATAGAGCCACTATCGTGGTGGTATTTTATAATTTTCCTATTTATATTTTACGCAATTATTTTGCAATTATTTTAGAGCTTTTAGTTTAGTTTAGTTTATAACATAATATTATGATCAATATTGTGAGAAGCCAGTGCTCCTGAGACACAGTATTAAACTAGTTCGGGAGCCGAAGGATTCATTATTTCGACCTGTGTAATTATGGCAATAAAGCTTTCTATTATTTTATTTTTTATTTTATTTTAATTAAGTAGGTATTCATAATAAAAATAGGTTAATTACACTTTTAAGTTAAATACAAAAAGGTAACTCGTTTCCAAAATATAACTGCATAAAATATTATTACAAGGTAATATTGAATTGAATATTGCCTCCCTTTACGTAGGGCAACCACGCTTTTAAGCTTCCTAAAGATATCGTAGTTATTCTTTAATAATGACTGTTTTCAGGGTTCCGTAGCAAAATGTAAAACAAGACTATTATTGAGAGTTTGCTGTCTGTCCGTCCGTCTGACTGTTGTTTTATTATTATGTTCTTTATATTATCATTCTAAACTATCTATTCTCGTAGATATAAATTCTAATTATGTACCTGTTTACAAGTATCTATTAAAGTACTACTACTTCCTGATTAAATATCGGTACATTTTTAAACCGAAACACAACATAACAAAGGTTCGTGTTACAAAGATTCCCTTCACAAAGCACCACAAAAGAAGCCGATAATACGTAGTTTATCGCACAATTTCTTACATTACATATTCACGAGTCATGCTGGCTATGTTTGGGATATTACATTAGGGGGTATTCGATCAATGTGCACTTTTTTGGTTCATTTACTTCAAGCATACGTTCGTCTGCTCACTTAGTGGTAGAACAAGGGACGGTATAGAGCGATTTAATGGGAATTTTTATACATTTTTTAAGTGAAACTTCTTTATCGGGGTTGGAAAAAAATTTAGTGTAACATTTTATCGTTACGCGTGACATTTTTCCGTTACGCGCCATCTTGTTCTTATCCCTCCCCCCGTGATTCGACGTAAAGTTGCATATAGTAAATTATTTTTTGAAAAATAAGGTCATACAGAAGCTTAACTTCTTACGTGTGTACACTAGTAAACGCACACATTTTTTTTTCAATTCTTTGGCGGAAATAATTGAACCCTGTGAATAGAAATAGAAGTACTCAGATTTAGTTTTTGAGTAGCTTGTCTTATAAAAACGTTCCTTCGCAAAGAGTTGCGTAAAATTACAATTTCATTAGAATTAATTAATTACTTCGACAGGATTCTTAACTGATAAATTTTAATTATACAAGTAGGCATATCATACGATCTGATTTGAATCCGATGTTGATAATTTGTAGTTGATAACCGTCACCAATTATTTGTTTTCAAATGGGCACGTAAGTGAATTATTCTTTTAATTGGTTAAGTAGTTTCTAAGTTCCTTGTTAATTTGTAATGTCTACATGCTACAATAGCGTGTTAAGCGCGTCACACGACCCACAAAATTTCGCGTCATTTGTAACAGGATGGCGGTTCTACAGGGGTCTTAGTACGCAATGACAAAAAGGAAAATGATGGTCCGAACGCTGATACCGGATGCGTTAAGATACTGTAATATAAAATATAACAGTATCTTAAGATAAAATATTATAGTATCTTCACCGTGTGTGACGCGCTTTATTATAAGGAAAAGTCATCGCTTTATCCGCTTCCGCTTATGCCATGAACCACGCCGTTAATGTACGGTTTATGTAAATATTATGAGAGTTTAACTATTCAGTTATTCACTTAGCGTCAGTTCTCTCGGGCCGTCTTTTTGTATCGTAAGTCGAAACCTCCTTTACTTTCAGTTAAATTGTTTTCTTGACTTTAAGTAGATTTACTTAAAATTTGAATCAATTTACAAATTTCGTATTTGATTTGAATACATTTGACTAAGCTCTGTTGACAGGTTCGGATAAGCTGTTTGGGATTTTCGAGTTTTTAATTTTTAAATCGTATTAATTCTGGGAATGGGTGAGTGCAGTTTTAACGGATTTAAAGAGGGATTTATTTAAGTATTCGTAAAATTTATGTGCTTTTGTTCTATATAAATATGTAACTTTATGTAATGTAACATGCTGCAATCTTAGTGGATAGAGATTTACAATACCAATATAAAAACGTAACTGTTTATTTATTACCGAAATACATGAAAACTCAAACTTAATTATATTCCAATTGTGTTACTAATTACTACAGTTCCCTCATTTCTAACACAATACAAAACTTTATTCCATGTAGATGATAAAATCACAGTTACATTGAATTTATTTGATTTATGAATCATATCGTTTGTTTCAAATGCTTTGATTGATTTAATATTCATTGTTAGTGGACTGTTATTGTTTAGATACAAAGTTTTACGTTTTGATCAATTCAGTTTATCATTTTCAATACATTTAATGCTTTAATGGTTTATAAATAAAGTTAATTGGTTGCATGTGAAGAAACTAAATTGAAATGGGATAGTATTTTTACTTTTTTGTTATTACATATTCACTTTTTTTTAAGTCAAATGAGCCTTATATTTTGAAGATTAGGTAACAAGAGAGCTAAAATACAAATACTACATACGAATTGATATGAATCTTACGATAGAAGAGTAAATTTAGTTAAAATAAAAGGATGATGAAATTCATGTTAATCTTAATATTATATACCTATCTATAAATCTCGTGTCACAATGTTTGTCCTCAATGGACTCCTAAACCACTTAACCGATTATAATAAAATTCGCACACCATGTGCAGTTCGATCCAACTTGAGAGATAGGATAGTTTAAACATGTACATACCACGGGCGAAGCCGGGGCGGACCGCTAGTATAATAATAATATGTAATATTAAACTACCCTATTAAACTATTGAATTAAACATATACGTTACACAAAGTTTACATTAATATGGGACTTTGTTAAGTTAAACCGATATGAACATTAGTATTTCGGTCAGGTAGTCCGAATTAACTCAAACACTGGGAACGTGACATTGCTTTTTGGAACTTTGTGGCTATTTATCTTTATAGTAACTAGAGATAGCACATAGTTTTTGTTTAGTGTTTTAATTATTTACAAGTTAAACCTGCCTTTATTCTACAAGAACATATTTTGTTATTATGATTAAAGTTTACGACCAAACAGAATAAACACTAAAAAACTCGGTCAAGTAGTTTCAGAGAACATTAATTACAAATAACGTGACACGAAAACTCAAATTTAATTTTACAGCATTTTTTTACATCATCACTACTGTAATAAATAAATACTCGGGGACTGCCGCGGTAAAGCTATTGCATGCTATGCCTTCAAAACACACCTCCGCGCCCGTCGGAGTGGGGAGCGTGAGGTTTTTTCGTTACGGAATTTCTGGATTCGGTCCCCGCGCTCAAGGCCCGTGATAGAAGCTATGCAATAGCTTAATAAAAAATTTCTTTATGAAACAGGCAGGTCATATAATCAAACGTTTTCAAAGCAACTTACACCTACTACTCGTAATATCAACAAAGTATGGATTATAACCTGAAGAAGCAAAAGATACCTAGCTTTAAAAATATGAAAAAATATCCATGAAGTTTTACGTTCTAACTTCGAGAAACGATAATCTCCAAGTGGAATCTATAATAAATAAAGCACCGACTTTTAAAGAAACTCGATTAGCAAATAAGTATTAAACGCACATGTACTTTACCCCTAGTTCTCTCAAGGATGAGAGGGTTCACTTTTAATATTATACGTATTAACTGAAAAGAAATATTGTCACGTTTTTGAAAATAGATAAATATTTTTTTACAACTCATCAACTATCACGAACTTTCTACAAAGATTAAATACACATAATATTATATAGCTACGTCAGTATACAAACAAAGCAGAAAATACTGGTAGAAAAAAATTTAACATTTAATTTGAAAATTAAATTAACTTTCGTACAAAAATGTACATAATTAATAAGAAACTCGATTCCAATACTTTCCAAAAAGTACCTTATAACACTTAATTTCATTACAAACATTCCTCAATCAGACAGAGTCGCATTACTCTTTAATGAAATCTAAACTACGGCATGAAAACTTAATTATGTGTTCGTACTAAACACAAGCACTTACAGCAAGATGTGCACAATACAGTAACTAACATTAGCTGTAGGTGACTAGACGAGACGAAATTAAGACTCCTGTGGCTAGGAAATAGGCGATTTTTGAGGAAAAACATTAGTATTTTTTGTAGACGATTTTGCATGAATTGTAATAACATATTCGACTGCAAATGGTACTGAAAACTGTTACTATTTGTTTTTTAAATCACGGTAGACCAGAGTTGGGTGGTATAAATCAATTTTGTATGCCCTTGTGTTTAAATAAAACAAATACATAACGTACATGTTAAATCGTTTGAAGAAGCAACAATCATAATGTTGCAATTAAAAAATAGAAGAAAAATGTGTATATTTGCAGTTATAGACATATTCTTCTATAACTGAATCAATATATTATGTAATTACTTTATTTTATATTTTGTAAAATACTGGCTTGAGTTAAAAGTTTTCAATAGGTGTGAAGCTTATATACATAAAATTTGCTTAAAAATACTTATATAATAATATTATGTTTCAACAATTATTGTCTGCCTGTCTCGCTTTTTTCATAGCTCTATGAAATTTTTGAGTCAGATCACGTGCGCACTCCACGTCTGCAGTGTCCACCTTGTGCGGATTAACTCGTATTTAAGATCTTTGCTACTCATGTTTGCCTGGTAGCTAATTAACTATTGTTACGTTTTTAGTTTAACTTTTATTGTATTAAAATTTGGGATTATTGGCGTATTTAATTGAAGGTAATATAGAACAGTTCTGTTAAACAGTCATGAAATGGTTAAATGTCACCTTTTCAATAAAATTTGATAATAGACCGGGAGATACTGACAGAAAATTTCGAGTCATTTGTAACAGGATGGCGGTTCTACAGGGGTTTTAGTACGCAATGACAAAAAGAAAAACGATGGTGTGAACGCTGGTACCGGCGGCTTAGTCGCGTGGGCGTTAGTCGAACTCGTCGGAAAAATAGCGAAGTCAAACGATTTGTAACACAAAAATTTTAGAATTTACCGATAGCCCATAAAAAAGAAGTAGGCGGTAGTGTCATGCCATACTTTTCCGGTGTGACTTACAGCCCGCCATACCGACGCGAATGTGTTGATTTAAAAAAAACAATTCAACCATTTGTACCAGGCTAACTTTTGCACAGGTAACCATCGTCGTGCAGCCATTTACGAAAATCGCCATGCCATACTTTTCGGACGATTCCAAATGGTCGCCATACCGCCGAAAATCTGCAAATTTTTTTTTTCGCCGAACCATTTGTAACACCCTAAATTTTTTTTTCAACAACTCCTGAATGATTATAAATAGAAGTGTGATAATGCCATACCTGTGGGAGGTGGCGAATGTGTATAAGATTTTTTTTTATTGTATGATTTTATTCGTATTTTGAACGATTTGTAACAGTATGGCATTAATCTTTCCTATAAGTTTGAGGTTCAACAAATATAAATACAAAATTTCAAAGATCTAGGTGGTAGAAATCTTCACTTCTATAAATTAATAATAAATTTATTTATGAAGTATGGCAGCACTTTTTCCCCCTACAAGAAGTATGGCAAATATAATAATGGTCACATTTTATCAAATACTCTCCAAAAATCTAAATGCAATACTGGTACAAAAAGTTTGGCGAAAAAAAAAATTTTTGCAGATTTTCGGCGGTATGGCGACCATTTGGAATCGTCCGAAAAGTATGGTATGGTGATTTTCGTAAATGGCTAGACGACGATGGTTACCTGTGCAAAAGTTAGCCTGGTACAAATGGTTGAATTGTTTTTTTTTTAATCAACACATTTGCGTCGGTATGGCGGGCTGTAAGTCACACCGGAAAAGTATGGCATGACAGTACCGCCTACTTCTTTTTTATGGGCTATCGGTAAATTCTAAAATTTTTGTGTTACAAATCGTTTGACTTTCGCTATTTTTACGACGAGTTCGACTAACGCCCACGCGACTAAACCGCCGGTACCAGTGTTCACACCATCGTTTTTCTTTTTGTCATTGCGTACTAAGACCCCTGTAGAACCGCCATCCTGTTACAAATGACTCGAAATTTTGTGTCAGTATCTCCCGGTCTATATTATATAGGTTTATGTCGTGGCCATATCGTAACGATCTGGTCAATCTAAGTTGGCCCACATCATGAAATGCGACCATTTCATGAAGTGAGCAAATCTACGATATGGCCACGACATATAGATGTGACTTCAAGTTTAAAAGTAGCTATTAAGTAGTTGTAAAAACTAAATTTAGCCATCTTGACGAAATTTTTTATTAGTTTTCCTTACAAAATTTGTATAATGAAGAAATAGAAACAGTATTTGCATTTATTATATCTAAGATAGACTGCAAGGTAACTCAAAATCAACAATAATTTTGTAAGTTACTTAATTTTTTTTCAAAATAGGTTAGCTTGCATCACTCTCTGAAGTTTAAAATTAAAAATGAGTGTGATGAGATGAATATAATATTATATCTGCTAATTAATCTTACGGAACCTCTTCTTTGCTTTTTTTTCCTTATCTCTATGACTACACTATGTTATTTTACTTAGTTGTATCAATCAGTAATCAACTACCCTTTTAGGCCATAGATACAACAGCGACATCTTCCTTCCTAAACCTGTACACTGGCGCTATCAGCAGCCCGGCCACAACCACAACCGCTGGTCATAGCAAGGCAGCTGCAGATACCACACGACCTTCTAACAGTCCTACTTTGGAGCCACTGCTCAATAATAACAGCCTGAAACTCGATAATGCCAATGGCAATACGGGCAGTAAGACTGCCAGGTAATTATCATTTTAGTACATCTAGATTTTTAGGATATAGTAAGGCAGCTGCAGATACCACACGACCTTCTAACAGTCCTACATTGGAGCCTCTGCTCAATAATAAAAGCCTCAAGCTGGACAATGCCAATGGAAATACGGGCAGTAAGACTGCAAGGTAATATTACCATACCAAGGTCGTGTGGTCTTCTTTTTTGGATTTACAACAAAGCAGCATCTAACAGCAAACACCCTAATAAAAACGAAATAGTAAGACTTAAGTTTACCGGGTTTGCATATTATTGGTGCAAAATACTATTCTATTGCGTATATTTTGCTTTGTTTTGTTTGTTTGCAAGAAGGAGAATACAGAAATAGTAGTGCCCCAAATAAAATGTAGTTGTTGAAACATCACTTACAAGTAGATACGTGTTATTTCTTCGTAAATATTATGAAGCAAAATTTAATAATATAATATTTGTGTTTCCAGTCCCGCATCGTCACCGGCTCCGCTGTTCCGGCCAACGTTTCCATCCACGTTTGGCAACCCACCGACATTTGGACGGCAGAAGTAAGCTATAGCAATTTTATATTTTGAAAAATGTAATGATCGTAATCCTTTTTATATAAGGATTATTAAAGATGTCGGTTAAACGGTCATTACATTTACAATTTACATATTATGGCCATTAGTTCACAACTTGAACACGATACGGCTTGCCCGATTTTTTTTTTGAATTTATTTATATTTCTCCATTTATTTCCAGTTCATCCACGAATCAAGCATCAGCTCTGTCAAATACAGCTCTCTTGTCAACTCTTACTGCTTTACCGCCAACAGGTAAGAAAACTGCTTTTCATTTAATGTTACTCCCAGATCCTTTTAAATCGGAACTTAGACCTAATTTGTAGATGTTTTTTTACTCCATTCAATTTAAAAATTGTAGAACATTTTTATCTTCTTTTTTCGACTGAATTCAGGAAGATTCTTGATACGACTGTATTTTAAGGGTTACCACGAACGATTGTTACGTTGTACTTTCGACTGGGTGAACAGATTTTGATGATTTTTTTTTTACTTATAAATATTAATATTATTTTACATTAGGTGTTGGTGTGAACGCAGCGATGGCCGCCTACCAAAGCGCGCTGCTGTCTGCAATGGCGGCGCACACGCACACATTCCCTAATATTACTGGTAAGAATATAACGTAGTACTTCTTGTACTTATCATGTAGAATAAATTAATAAAAGGAACAGAGATTAGAAGAATTCATTATATAATTTATTTCAAAGACAGATAGAGAATAATAATAAGCGACCGACATATTTTTGAAAAAGATATTGCCCTATTTAAGAAGTTTCAATATGATTTTTAACGACGCAGCACCATCATTGTTCATAGGAGACTTGGACCTTGTATCTTAAAGTATTTTAACTCTGTTCCAATTTGTTTCTTATTTTTATTGAAATAACACAAGTTCTTCCAGCTCCACAGTTTTCTTTTATTTAAATAATATTTTTTCCTTCCAGCGCCCACAGACCTGTCTCTCAAGACATCCACCACCACACTACACTCAACATCCACACCATCCATAACCGGCACATCATCAAAGTCGCTCCTCTCACACAAACTCTCAGGCTCCGAAGTAGGCGCGGTTCGACAACTTATAACAGGATACCGCGAATCAGCTGCTTTCCTTCTCCGTTCAGCTGACGAATTGGAAACTCTTCTCCTAAACCAGCCCTAGGGAACGCCCAACCTCGCCAATTACTTCGGATTCAAATTCGGATACTTTTAACGTCAATTCAAACGTCATCGCGCGGGAAACATGGCCGCTAAATGTCAGATTTGACAAGTGACAGTGACATTGACATGTGTTGTAAATTCTATCAGTCTTGTAAATTGATTTGGATTTTGGATATTTTTGGAAATTTCAGTACAGAAATTAGTGAAATGTAAAAATGTTTAGATGACGAAATTAGTGGATTGAGTTTTCAGAGATGTTTTACGGACTGATGAGATTTTTTTTGTAAACAATTAAGTACGTTTTTTGAACTGTCAATAGGTTGAAATTAATTGATCGAAATTAATGTCTTTGGGTATGCAATGGATGATATGTGTATAGAAGGTGGAAGACATACATGGATACTGAAATTTGTCGTTGTAAATCAAGGTTTAGTCAAGATACATTTACGAGAAATGTTTTTGGTGTCAAATAAAAAATTATACCTCAAACGAATATAATTCTCGTCCTACGCGAGTCCTGAAACAGGTCCGCAATATTACTTAAGTTGGTACCATTGTAAGGATAGCTACGCTTTTTAAATATTTCAATGCTACCAACCTTGCTATTTTAATCTCAACGTTTTCATCATTAATGATCTATTTAGGATTACGAGTTTTTTCAATGACCAGTCCATTTGGCTACGGAGCTGCCATAACAAAAAATCGTGTTGCCATTCGGAACTCGTTTGAAGAGTACAAAATTATTTTGTGTATATTTAGATTTAAGAAAAAAATCAGGGAGTTTTTAGTGTAAGTTTATGGAAAATTCGATTTCTTGCCTGGTGCATTAGATTAGGAATGAAAAATCGGCTGATTTAATACCTCCATTTACCTTAATATTTCAAAGTTGAACACGGCATATTCTAGATAACAGAGTCTAAACGTTTTCTAGGTTAAAGTGGCATTCTAGACGTAAGGAGCACGAATTTATTTGTTGTTTTGTATTATATTTATAGTTCTCTAGTTGTATTTTGAAACGATTAATATATTTCTTATACTTTTTTTTATCTATACATGGTCATGATTGCTCCATCCAAAAATTGTTAGTCTTCTTTATTATGGCAACACTGTTAATTTTGTTTTAATCGTACTATTTGAATCTTCATACGGGACTTGTTAGATTACTTATACCACGACCACAACTATTTACCAGACTAAAACCAACGCTTATGAAAATCCTAGATTGATAGATACTGCATTTTTTGACAAACAATTATAAAACGATTAAAAATACAATTCGCAGGTTACATAAAATGCCAGCAAGGACACACGCACACTACATTTATAATTTATACATATATTATTTATGTAAGAATTCTCGATCTTGCTCGATATTTCGATTCAAACTTTCTAGAAAACATCTTTGTATTAAAATTTTTGGTAAATAATAACATGGAAGGAGTGTGTTTTTTTAAATGTGAAGTCTGGCATTTTGACAGCTGAAACAGATTAAAAACAAATTAACAGTGTTGCCACTTCACAATCTTTGCTTTGCTCAGTACAATACTTGTATTATACTCTACTTGTTACCATAGATATGGCCAGATTCTAGTTAAGCGTATCTTACGGATTATAATTAAGTTCCGAGTCAAATTAAAAATGTATTTGACGTTTCATATAAGTCTTTCTTAATTGTGTTTGGCCTAATTTTTGTTAGTGGACTTCTGTTGTTTATATTTTATTATTATTTAATATCTACATGTAAAGTTTTGGCCAGTTCTACTACATAGGATAATAAATAGATTTTGTTAAGTTGTAACACATGTACTTAATAGAATAATTCAAGTAACAGAACGCTTTATTTTGTTGCTACTGGTTAATATGGCGCCAATATTTTCATTAATATACCTTCGTGAATACACAAATACCAAATTATTTTCATTAAAAAACTTTGCAAGAATGCTAATTGTGTAAATAAACTTTATGACTTCTAAATAAGTTATACAAATATAACAAGATATATTTGTGTATCTTAGAATATAATATTTAGTACGAAAATGTATACGTTCTTTTTGCCCTAAAACTACATCTTCTTAACTGTTTCTCTTTAATTGTAAGTTCCTAAGAAGTAAGAACTGCGCAGATTTATGTAAGCTTTTTAGAAGATGTGACGAGTTTTCCTCAAAATATTAGAAATAAATGCAAAAGTTATATTAATGAAAATAATTTGGCGCCAATACAATAATCGTATAATAGTTTCACACTTTGCCAGTTTTCACAATAGCTAAGATGCTTACAGCCAGTTTTAAAAATTGTAAATTCACTTTTGAATACGAAAATTGCCAAAGAAATGAATTGATTCTAATGCGGTGTATTCACGAACGACTAAACGTTGGCAAAATGTAAAAAATAGATTAAAAAGAGCACTAATTTGAATGGATTCAGAATCGATTTTATGTTTATGATTTTCACTAATTGATTCTGAATTCCTTGATTAAATGGAATACTATTTCTTTTAATAGTTTAATAAAAAGTTTGTCTAACAAAAGTCGTTCGTGTATATCTCGCCTATTTGTATTTACTTGAAATTTCGTTTCAATTATGTTTATTTTTAATTTTACGTTACGTTAGTTTAAGTTCCGAGTCATTCCGAGTTCTAAAACTAATATTCGGTGCATAGAAAATGGTAGTGTTTGTAAATGGGATGTAAAAAGATTTCGATTAGATTATATTACAGTTGTTTAGAAATATGTGAGTTGTTGGAACGAAAATGAAAAACGACGGTGAAAAGTTGAAAATGAATTTGTTAGAAATAAAAATATATTATTATTATTAGAGATGATAAATGGTTTACAATTATTATTAGTTCAAGAGTACATATGGAATTACAAAGCGATTGTTACTATTAACGATATGAGAATTTAGTTATAATTTTGCAATTTCAAAATGTGAGTTTTACAATTTTGAAAAGAAAATATTAAATATGCTCATATACTGAAAATGTTTTTTATTTCAATTTCCTTTAGCTTATATCTATTGAAAAAGTTGACATACGTATACCTATCATCATCATCATCATCATCATCATCAGCCCATGTTTGTCCACTGCTGGACATAGGCCTCAGTCATGGCACGCCATTGAGCCCTGTCATTTGTTCGTTGTCGCCAGTTTTGCCTACCTATACCTATCATATTTCTTATGAAATTAAATGATGTTGCCTACTCATAAAAAACAGTTAAAACACAGACTAAGAAAAAACAGAGTGCTATATCTACTAGGTTTTATTTGCCCATACATAATTTATTATATGAAATCGATCAAATAAAAAACCATTTTCAATTCATAACTTTAATACTCCATTATATTGCTAGTAGTGGGTGGTTTAGTGGTATCAGCTTTGTTAAGAACGAATCGATCGGGATAGGGGTAGTAACGTTTTTCAGACAGGAGGTAATGTGTAGCGTTGGTAATGAAGTCGAGATTAGATCGTGATCCCAGGTATGAGAACATCGCTGGGTAGCGCTCTGTACCGCATCTGTAATAAATTTATTGCATTAGAACGTAAAATAATAAAAAAAGCCGTGTGGCACTCGGAGACTGCCGCAGTAAAGCTATTGCATAGCATAAAAAGTATCACCGCTTTGCCGGTCGGAGTGGGGGGTGTTAGGTTATTTCGTTACGGATTTTTTACATTCGGTCGCCGCACTCAAGGCCCGAGATAGAAGCTATGTAATAGCTTAAAAGCATTAGGAAAAGCATAGATGTAGAATCGTTCTGTTTCTTTAGCTAAAACTTTTTAAGCTTTAATCCATTTTTCCGGATGAATGTTTGTTCTTGGAAAATATTATAAAATAATTTAAATAATTTAAAGCATTATTATGCTCATTTCGTTTATTTTTCGATTTTATTATATTGTTAAGAAGATTCGAGACACTATAATCACTATATACAAAAATATTATGAAATTGTTGTACTTATTGCTTTTATCTTAAATAGGTATTCATGGAAAATAAATAGATTGGGAATTCTATCTGCTTACAATTTTCGTAGCCCCCACGATGCAAGACCCCAAACTATTCCATCGCTAACTGCTGGAGCACCTGTGTCACGCTGTAAGTAAAGAAATATATATTACTAGCGGTCCGCCCCGGCTTCGCCCGTGGTACATATGAAAAATAGATGTTGGCCGATTCTCAGACTTACCCGATATGCACAGAAAATTTCATGAGAATCGGTCCACCCGTTTCGGAGGAGTATGCAGACTAACATTGTGACACGAGAATTTTATATATAAGATGTAATGTAGTTGTTAAATATATCGATTTAAAACACCTATATCTCTTTAGACTTTAAATAGAAGTAGTAGAATAATTAGGATTGCAGTGATAATTCTAATTTGTTTATAAGTAGAAGGATATTTAGTGCCATATCACACTAGCGGATTGCGAGCGGTTTCAAAGCGGA
>CAJQZN010016100.1:0-12259 GCA_907164685.1 Colias eurytheme | reverse complement strand
GTAGTCGCTTGGCTCGTCTTGGCGGGGGCACTACCGTGCCCCCAGATATCCGCATTGCCTTGACAGCTTTTAGAAGCAGCTTAGCTCCCAGGGCACAGGATTACAAAGTCAATTCGAGTAAGCCATCGATCTTCAAAGTGGTAGGTATATATTTTATTGGTTGTTGTAGTTTCTTGCTTTCTCTTAAAGAACGATTTATATATTACTAGCTTTCCGCCCGCGGCTTCGCCCGCGTTTTCAAAGAAAATCCCGCTCCTGTTCCCGTGGGAACCTATCCTATGTGTTAATCCATGTTACTCCTCTATGTTATGTGTGCTAAATTTCATTGTAATCGGTTCAGTAGTATTTGCGTGAAAGAGTAACAAACACACACATACACATCCTCACAAACTTTCGCATTTATAATATTAAGTAGGATACCTAATCAAATACTTATCAACACAAATCAAATACAAAATTCTTGCCGGTTCTTCTCCATACTGCTTTCCGAATCGGTGGTTAATGTTAAAACTGTTATGACGATTTAAATGCTCCTAGAAGAAGTCGATTTGAATAAATTAATGTTTGAGTTTGAGTTTTAAATATTTTAACGTTATAGTCATCGATGGGTCAGATTTAAAGTGTATTTAAACAAAAAGATACGTATGGTAATAACAAAAAACTTTTTCAAGTTCTGGACTCTAAGAATGTTTGCAAAAGATATGAAGAGCTATATTTAGAAAGACTTAACAAGGGATTAAGAGCTTTAGATATTTTGTAAGGACCTGTATTTTGGACATTTAAGTATTCTACAACAGATGAAAACAATATACTCATAATTTAATAACAAACGAGATAATCAAATAATAGGTTTATTTGATTTGATGGAATGGGATATGTATGTTTGATAATTATCGACACGCTCTAATATCTATATTCAGGTAGTACATAATATGGTTAGTTATAGCAAGGGTTACTAGCCACAATTTTATTTTTATTTATTTAAATATTAATCCTTTCTCGGTTATAGTAAAATGAAAAGTATAATATTCATTTAGAATATACTTATCTCTTACTTTTTCAATCAAGAAAAGAAGTTTATTTTTGTTCATTTAACGCTCTCGTTCGAAATCCCTTTTCAATTAGCAATCGGCCTAATTTCTAATGTTTCAAAGTACGATTTTTATATGGATAGGTAGAACAGCAAAGATAGAAATTACATATAAGTAGGGTAAAATAAAACAATTTAAAGGTTTTTTCAATCTGAACAACTTCACAAATCAAGTATTTGTGAAGTTTTGGAGAAAGAAAGAGCGTCTTACGAATTTATATCGTTTTAAAATGAGTCTCTTTTGGAAATTGTTAGCGAATTCTCAAAACTTCGTCAAAGTAATGTTCTCGAAGGTTTAGTGATAAATATTAAACTTTGGGTCTTCTGAAGTGCACGAGTCGTATTTTGTTTCCAACAGCGCCCAAACCTGGCTAATATAGAGTTTAAGAACTTTTTGTAACTAGTTTGTTACTCTCCAGGTAATAATGTTAGAAAGGAAACTTAAAAGGGATGTTCTTGACCGTTTTAAGATAACTTGGATATAGTTTAGAGTTTAATTAACCTGCAGTAATGTGAAAAATATGTAATGATTAGAAAGTGCTTCTAAAAAATTCTAATTGTATAAATAAATGTTTGAATTTGCAGTGATCGGGTATAATTTCCTCTTATTGTCATGGTTGGCTGGTATAGCAATATATATTGCTGCCTAGCGATAAGGCTGCTCTTTGCTGTTTTGTTAAGTTTCATTTAAAAGTTTTATTTAAAATTGAATAAGGACTTTTCATTCATTCACTAATACCAATGTGGCGACGAAAATCGTATACTTAATTCTGGAAAATGTTTTGGAAATATAAATTTTATCCTTCGTCTAAATCTGTGGACAAGGCCGTGAATGTATGTCACTCGAGTGCCACAAAACTGGTCTGTGCAATGGCATCAGGCATCGTAGTTTATAAACACATTTATAAATTACTAGCTTTCGGACGCGACTTCACCTACTTCGTCTAAAACTTAACAAATAATAAACTTAAACCTTTATCGATAACCTCTATCAATTTTAAAAACCCTATTAAAATCCGTTGCGCAGTTTTAAAGATATACGAGCCTACATAGGGACAGACAACAGGAAGCGACTATTTTATACTATATACTGATGAATTATTGATTACTATAGGTGTAGGATGAACTGGTTTAAATTTTAACTAACTAATATTATTATAAATAAGTTTAAGTATAATATTATATGTCTAGTATAGTAACTAGTGTTATAGAAACGACTGACATTGCTGATTCCTATAAAAAGATGATCGCATAAAACATAATATTTTAAGCTATTGCATAGCTTCTATCGCGGGCCTTGAGCGCGGGGACCGAATTGAGAAATTCCGTAACGAAAAAACTTCACGCTCCCCACTCCGACGGGCTCGGAGGTGTGGCTTGAAGGCATGCTATGCAATAGCTTTACCGCTGTAGTCCCCGAGTGCCACACGTCTTTTTTATCCATGTATCACACGAGAAGCTATTTTACATACATTTCCAATTTCCTGACTCGAGAACATTAATCGGATATTCGCGCAAATCAACCACAAGGAAATAACATAATCTGTTTTTTCTTCACATGTACCTAAATATTGAACTTTTCTATTTACAATTAATTAGGCGAAAATCAAGCCAAAACTCTTTACAATGGTATATTGTTTATACTGCCTCTTAAATGTTTACGCTTACAAAGTATGAAAACCGTTAAGGAATACCTCAATCGCTGTAATTAATTTGGGGACTGGTAATTAAATTTCGACTCAATTACTCGGTGATAAAGGTCAATTTCGATTGCTTTCAGCTGAGAGTACAGTCGCGTTAATTTGTTTGTATCTGCATCGTGTTTGTCGGACCTTGACACTTTCTGGCTATTTTGTGAACGAATTTGTGATTTAGTAGGGCATTTTATAATTTTTCACTAGAAAATACGAAGGGATATCTATTTCGGTTGCGGTATGTGGGGAAATTTCAGATGTAGGGTAGTATTGGAAAAATTTGAATACCACTTCAGGGGATCGTTTTATTTTAAGCATCGTGAAGATATAAAATAAATGTAAACTTATTGTTTGTCTGTGGTAACAAAATATTGTCTCTGTGCAAACTAGCGCCACCTGTCCTCATACTGAATTAAAGATGTCTGTTAGCAACCATACCTGTTTTATTAATAAACAGGTTTGATAAATAACAGCATTATTTTTTTATAAATCACTGGTTTCGAATATAATTTCATATTATTTTATCTACCGACTACCCCGTCGCTCGGGATGACCCTAATAAACGATTATAATAGGAACCTTTTTTATTATTATAGTATACTAGCTTTCTGCCCGCGGCTTCGCCCGCGTTTTCAAAGGAAACCCGCATAGTTCCCGTTCCCGGGATGGGATTTCCGGGATAAAACCTATACTATGTTTTTATCTAAGTTACCCTCTATATGTGTGCTAAATTTCATTGTAATCGGTTCAGTAATATTTGCGTGAAAGATTACTGAACCGTGTAATCTTTCGAGTTTGTGAGGATGTGTGTGACAAACTTTCGCATTTATAATACCTACTAGCGGTCCGCCCCGGCTTCGCCCGTGGTACATATTTCGCAATAAAAAGTAGCCTATGTCCTTTCTCGGGTATCAAAATATCTCCACACCAAATTTCATACAAATTGGTTCAGTAGTTTAGGCGTGATTGAGTAACAGACAGACAGACAGAGTTACTTTCGCATTTATAATATTAGTATGGATTAGTAGGATCTTTTGTAACATTCTCATAAAAGACCAGAAGCGTAATAATACGGGTTACGAAGTCTTACAAAATTCTTTCAATATTGCAAATACCAACTATCTACGTACAAATTTTATCAAAAATGACTCACAAAAGAAATAGTTGGTTGATTTTTCCGTGCTATATCTTAGAAGCGAAGTTATTTTTAATTGCGCATCAATTTAGAATTATTGTTATATGCTTAGATAATATTTTAAGGAATGTCACGTTTTAAATAATATTCATATAACTAATCGTAAAACCGCGGCGCACAGCTAGTATTCAATAACACTTCTATCAAGTGTAGTTATTAATTAACTGCGTCCAGGATTTTATTTCAAGCTCGTCTGCTCTATAATATTTTGAGATGATGAATAGACGCTAATAAAGCCTGTCATGCTAAATTGTAATTAAGATTGTATTATATTCATTGTATTCTTGATTGTACAGTTAATGAAATCGTTAAATAATTCAGAATTGCCTTTTCCACCGCTTATAGAGTATTAAAAATACTTTTTTATAAGAATAATCTTCCTTATTTAGAACTTCATAAATGCTTTGATGTTAATCATATCAATAAAAATTAAAATATTAATTCGTTAATGATTTACAAATGTAGGTACATATATTTTATAGACCTTAGTTAATACTAACCCAAATTTTCCCAGCGGTATTTCATTAGACGTATTTGATCTAAGTTTACACAACATTTTGGATATTCATCTAATATCTAAAATTAACCCTAAACTTACAATTATTTCACTATTCCAAATAATAAAATTCGTATTTTTTATTTAAATTATTTCTCTTCTATTATATTATGTAGTTTACTTTAAGAATCTAAAATAATATTGATTGTGGAAAAACATTTAAGTTATCAACATTTCTTCTTTTGACTAATTTCTAAATTAATTATTGTAGCTATTTAATCCGCAACTACAACCGTAGCAGATACAATGCGGCGTAGCAAATACCGTAGCGTGCACGTAGCACTACAGATAAATCGTAGCAAATGCGTATGCGACATTCTCTTTGGTAAATGCCAAATGGTGATTGTAATAGACCTTGTTAGGGTTTGGATCTTCTCTGTATTGGTTCTGATTGATCATTTAATAGCATTATTGGACTACAAAGTGGTCGGATTTAACGTTGTATTGTATGCAAAACCGCACCTTGCGGTCCAAGTTACATAATATATCTATCTATCAATTGCTTGTAAGATAGGAACGATTCATTTAACACCTAGTGTAAATATGTTTGGTTGGAACCTAGCAAATACAACTGATTGGTTTGACCAATACCTATCTTACTAATAAATTTACTGAGAAAGTTTGTGAGGATGGATGATGTATGTATGTATATTCGTTCGTCTTTCACGGGAAAACCACTGTAATAATAATTATTTCGATTTTTATAACATAAAATATTGCCTGGAAGAGATCACTCTTTAGTGATAAGGCCGCCCTCTATGCTAGTCTAGCTATAAGTTTTAGTTTTAAGTAAAAGATAATAGAAATATGTATACTAGCATAATAAAGTGTAATAAATAAAAAAAAAGACGTGTGGCACTCGGGGACTGCCGCGGTAAAGCTATTGCATAGCATGCCTTCAAGCCACACCTCCGTGTCCGTCGGAGTGGGAAGCGTGAGGTTTTTTCGTTACGGAATTTCTCGATTCTGTCCCCGCGCTCAAGGCCTGCGATAGAAGCTATGCAATAGCTTAATAAAATAAATGTTACAATCATATTTAAGTCAACTTACAATTACTGCAGTAGGTAATAGTGGTGTGAACGTAGAACTACATAGATTCTATTCTCTTTGGAAACAGAGGAAAAGTCTAAGTTTGCCTGAATAAAAAGGCCATCATCCAGCCCTTAAAGAAAGGAAAACATGACATGACATGATGTCTTATTATTCTTATAGCAATATTATTCCAGTCTGGGAAAGTTATGGCGCTAGACGACATATTATATAGATATCGCTGTCGTTTATCCACATTGGAAATAATCAATACTAATATTATAAAGCTGAAGAGTTTGTCTGTTTGTCCGTTTGTTTGAACGCGCTAATCTCAGGAACTACTGATCCAAAAAATTATTTCGGTGTTAGATAGAACATTCATAGAGGAAGGCTATAGGCTATATATCATCTCGCTAAGACCAACAGAAGCGGAGCAACGCGGGTGAAACCGCGGAGCGCAGCTAGTACTTAATAAACTTTAAGACATCATGGGGCTGATCTGTGAAACAAATACAGAAATACAATTCTAACAATTATCGTACACAATCTGTTCTTAGTTCTTATGGTCACAAAAAGCAAAATATAAATCTACCCTCAAGATATTTGCTACATTTCATCCGCAAACCAGTGGGAAGTTTATAATTAATGGCCGGTCTAATGGTCCAAAAAGTTCTGAAGCTGTTACAAAGGCGATGTAAAATTATTCCAAGGACATTATGCGGAAAGAATGCACGTGTTTAATTTTCTCTCTTTTTGTATGGACTAAATATTAAGTAAATAAAAGTTTACTTATTCTTTTACTTGACGTTAATTACCTTTTAATGTAACCTCTTACATAATAATATGTATAATATAGAGGGTATTGTATGATTATGATTATAATTAAATGAGTTACGGTAAGCATAGATTCCATCGAACCATTAGCATGCTTATAGATAAAGCCCAATGTATTTCAAAAGCGGCTTCGCTCACGTTGTCTTAAAATTAACAAATTATATACTAAAAACTTCCTTTTAAATGACTCTCTCTTATAAGAAAAACTGTACAAACATTTTACCGTTGATTTAAATATCTAAGCACAATATAATATAGGGATAGACAGATAAACTCAAACTCATTTTTTTTTCATATTTGGGCAGCGGATGCAACTTTGTTTTATACTATGTAGTGATGTTTAAAGAATAAAATTATCATACTATCTGACTTTCAATTAAAACAAACCGCACTCAAATCGGTTACTTAGTTTGGGAGCTGTGATATCTCAACTACACATACACATTACGTTATATTTATTCGTTGGATGGTAAAGACATTCCATTTCCTGGATTCGTATTTAATTAAAGGCGGGAACAGGTTTAATTAATAACAATAATTGGTAGGTTTATTCGCACGTATTTCAGTTTAAATGTACGTAGTTCTGTATTAAAGACAACCCCTCCTTTTACCTGTCTCCGTGTCTTATCAAAACGAATGAACAAAGGGGATCTAAGCTGTAAACAAAAATTATACGATATCTTATTTAATAAAAAGTAATTTCAAAAACCAAAATATAATTGAACAAAAGTGCTTAGTGTTTGTCACTAAGTCAAGTGTTGGTGAATAGTACAAGTGAATAGTGTTTTAAATTACATAATATATCCTATTTACTGTATACAAACGACACCCACAAAGTTTTCAGTGACAAATTGTACGGGCTATTTAAATATAAAACCATTTCTAATCACTAATACTATCTACTTACTACTACGTGTAGGCGGATACTTATAACTTGTCAATAATGGGGCTTAGTGGTGTACTAAGCACTTAGCACTAAGCACTTAGCACTAATTTAAGAACCATTGCTTATCTTTATTATCTCTTGTTGCAGTCAGTATCGGTGACAGTGTCAGTGCTGACGCTGACCTTCATCTCAGTGGACCGCTGGTACGCGATCTGCTTCCCGCTCAAATTCAAATCGACGACCAGCCGAGCGAAGACCGCCATTTTGATTATATGGGTGCTGTCGCTGTTATTCAGTAAGTGAAATATTATATTAATTAATGAGGTGTTTGTGTAAACGTCAAAGTTATCTATATACTTAATATTATGTATTATAAAGCTGAAGAGTTTGTTTGTTTGTTTGAACGCGCTAATCTCAGGAACTACTGGTCTGATTTGAAAAATTCTTTCGGTGTTAAATAGCCCATTCATCGAGGAAGGCTATAATATATCATCACGCTAATACCAACAGGAGCGGAGATACGCGGGTGAAACCGCGGAGCGCAGCTAGTAAAAAATAATGTCAATTCGTAATGGAAAATAATATCACTAAGTATACGTCGTTAACTAGAAAAGTATATAACACCTTGAATATTTAAAATATATCGTCTGATTAACAGATAAATTGTCAATTCATAAAGTTATTTATATAGGTATGTAATTTATACTATCATTAGCTGCTGTACTACTCTGAAACGGCTAAGCCAATTAAGTTGAAACCCATCGATCAGTAATTTTACATTTTTAGAACATTACAAAGAATTTCTCAATAAAAATCGAGACTACATTTTTATTGAATACTGAATAAGCGAGAAAACATCTGCAGTACAAACTTCAATTAATAGTCAATCGAAAAATAATGAAACCACTCTACCTATTTCAATAAAGTTTTGATGGCTGTTTATTTGTGAAACTTCGCGCCAAAATTCACTTTATTACGGTTTGAGTCAAATAACTGAGATTGATGTTTAATAATCTTATTTGTCTGTTTGAATGTCACGAACTTGAATTTAAACTCAAAACTTTACAAATTCTTATGACTTGTTGAACTTTTATTACAATTTGTGTAAAAAAAAAATTGTCTATAAAGTCGGTTTACTGGCGATAGTTGAACGTGACAACGTCCGATTGTGCTTCTTTGTCGCTCGTTCCGCACTCTCGTTTGCACATCAAGCCTTACATGGAACGCCTCAGAGCGAGGTAACGCCGCATGAGTCATGTTTTTTTCGTGCGTGCAGCCGGCTCTATCGAATTATAAGACGTTGTCACGGCAAAACAATTTCACTCATGCTGTTTGGCTTGTATTGCTATTAGTTGCTTTTTTGCTCCAGTTGATCAAAAAATATGTTACCTACCTATAGGTTAGAATTTTCATAAAACGGTCCAGTGTTTTCGAATCTAAAACAGTACAAACAAGCAAATATTTTCTCTTTATAATATCTACTAAACTACTAAACACATTATAAGTTATTGTATAGATTTAAAAAATATCATGTGCGTGTCTTTTAGCAACTAAATAATTTTTATTTCACTACGCTAGACTTTTATTAATGTAGAGTTGCCTAAGTTGACAGCTTTTAGTGCTCAACTTATATTCTAGACGAACTTAGAAAATATGTAGAATGACATTTAAAAAGCTCTAACTGTCACTTGTTGATGTTTATGATTTTGTTGGCGTAATTTCAGTGTGAAATAAATAATATTTCAAAGACTTATTATAGAAATTAATTTCAAAGATTTTATTACTTACATTTTCAATTTCAGCTTTGTAATTTTTTGAAGTCTAGAATATCTTTTTGTAATATTTTTGATATTTCATGAAAGATTTTTCAAAACAGGATTGTTTTTTAAAAAATGATAATATTTATTTTTATGTTTGATCGTTTGTAAAACTGTAAGCCTGATGAAAAAATCGTATATTGAACCATTTAACTCTTTATAATAACAGTTATTTAAACAAGACTATTTAATAAATCCTCACTTCAATTTATTCTAAACTAGCTTACCACCCGCGGCTTCGCCCGCTTTGTCTTAAACCTAATAAATTATATACTAAAATCTTCCTCTTGAATCACTCTATCTATTAAAAAAAACCGCATCAAAATCCGTAAATTGCGTAGTTTTAAAGATTTACGCATACATAGAGAGTAGGGACATAGGGCAATAGGGACAGAAAAATCGACTTTGTTTTATACTATAAAAGCAAAATCCTTTGTTTTATGTATAATATGGTAGGAGTTCTGTCAAAATAAATATTGTAAAATATTGTTTATTTATTACAATATTTATTTTGACAGAACTCCTACCATATAATATATTGTAATGTTTTTTCCATAGAAAAGCTCCACAAATCCGATGTTAAATTGAATCAAACAAATAATCGAATTATCGAACCCACGCAAAGTAAATTCAATAAACGATACGAGATATTTTATCTGTAGTAATGCAATATGTTTGTTTATTACATTGTGTGTTCCTGGTATACAAATTGAGATAAACATACCTTTGTTGATACCGCCTCCTTGGTACAGTGGTTGACGAGCGTAGCACCGTGGAGTCCTGGGTTCAATTCCCGGTGGAGATGAAGAAAACAAAATGCTCGGTCTTGCAGGACACAGAGGGTTGATCACCTACTTGTCCCTGAAGAACATCGATCAGTAAATCAGATCTATAATGCATCTCCTGATCTCCCCCTTACCCCACCAGGGGACATGGGACTTCACTTTTTTGTTGATATCTGTTATCGAAAAAGTAACGGGAAGGTAAATATAAATACCAATGATATTACAAGTAAATAGGTGTAGATACACAATCTACTCACCTACCTGCAGCACGGGCAATATTGGAATTCCATCCTTAATTATTGGCTCCTTAATTGTGATGTGTGTAGTCAATTAGATAGCAGGGGCTGTTTAGAGAACAGCTGCTTTGCCTGGTTTTAGGTTACCGACCCTACATTCGATCTTTAAAAACGGCACACTAAACGCACATACGATTCGACGTCAAAGCATATATTGTATGGTCAAAGAGAAATTCAACTAACGTAAGCGAAAAAGAGACGAAGTAAATTTGGACTAAATAGCTACATTTCAACGTGCCGCTCCCGGAGCGCTAATATGAATATTTATGCCAATAATTAATGATATTATGGCTATTCAAATATTGTTATAGTAGAATAATAGTACATAGTACTCTTCATGTAAGCCTATAATATTTAGTAGAAAACCGTAAAGTATCTTTACTCCAATAAAACTAGTCCAGTTTAAAAAAAAAGTCTTAAAGATTATTCACTAGTAAAAACTATCAAAGTATAACAAACAACACTTCAATTCAATAATTTATACCTCTAAAAGAAATATTTTTATAGTCTATAGAACGTTACCGATTTATCAATCAGGTTCATATCAATATTCAATCACAATACAAGAACCACGAATTTCAATCAATCACAAGTTACAGCTTTTCAGATTTGAATATTATTTTATTGCATCAACTGTTTTATTAGATTTATAGAGTCTAACGTAAATGTTCTCTTTCAAGTTTTAAAATTCACCCGTCGTTTGAAAAATCTCGGTAGAGTTGTCTTTGTATATATTTTACAAGCTGTGCGTCGCGGTTTCACCCCCGTGGCTCCTGTTGGTCTTAGCGTAATGATATAATTATAGCCTTCCTCGATAAATGGGCTGTCTAACACCGAGGGAAGTTTTCAAATCGGGCCAGTAGTTCCTGAGATTAGCGCGTTCAAACAAACAAACTCTTCAGCTTTATAATATAAGTATAATATATAGATTCCTAAGTATGCTGAAATACAAGTGCACTTCCTATTCCATCATTCTTCTAGTCCTAAGGGACGGGAAACCGATATTGCTAAAGATATCCATCAAAAATATTTTCATGTAAAATGTTGCCAAGACGTGCACTCTGAAATAGTTAGATATGTATTAGATTTCATGTAGAGTCAAACGTCTCTCGTGTGAAGTTAGCTCGGCTCTACTCGTCTCTAACTCTACACGCTCCTTACATAGGTAATTAGCACTAAACTTTTGTTAAAATATGTGCCGTGACCCTTTTTGACTTCTTATTTATTATAAAAACACGTAGATGTATCAAGCTGAAATTTATATTAAATACTCAAATCTACGGTACCTTGTGAAAAATCAAAGTTATAAGCCAACGCAATCAAAAGATACAGCTGTTTATGCTGCAATTTCGCAGGGAATCAAATCCTTCAGGATACTTCCCGATACTATCTTAAAATTTGGTAGAAAGCAACATCATATTATAGCACCGATAAAAGAAAATTTTCTACAAGCATAAATTTAAAGTTACAACATAATAAAAAATACGTATAATCGGTGCGCGGGTCCAACTCGCACTTGGCCAGATTTTAATTAGGCCGGTTTTTATTTATATAACTTCTTTTACCAGATGTCCCAGAATTCGTCGTGCTTCAAGTCCAAAGCCGCATGGAGCTACGTTTCAACGCGCACACGCAATACTTCATGCAATGCACGTCTACGTGGTCCAACGAGAGCGACCTTAAATGGCACATCATAAAGGCGCTTTTCCTTTACACGTGAGTTGGCTGTTATGTCATTTTCGAAAAAGGTATTGGTTGGTTGGGGTTTTTTTTCGTTCTTGCCACTTAAATATCTGTAATTTGTTTCCATACTTATATTAGAATGTATAAACACGAAAACATAATATAGATTTATTAAAAGCCCTATGTTTATTTTTATTTTTTCTTTCGCCTATAAAAATAATTCATATTGTTTGAAGACTTTTTATGGAATCGGGCCTAAGTAAAGATTTCCCGGAATATCTCATATTGTATTACGAAGCCAATATTTTGAATACCGTGAAAATAATATTCATCCCTTTTCTTCATAAATATTATTATTTTCTGTTTTGTTTGTTCTTAGGCAAAATATTATAAT
>CAJQZN010016099.1:0-19340 GCA_907164685.1 Colias eurytheme | reverse complement strand
GTTAAGGAGTAAAAAAATAAAATGTTCGGTGGCGCTAGTTTCGGTGGCGTAGGCCTCTTAATCTGTCCGTTTAGTGGGGTCAAAATGAGTCCGATACAAACTTCACACAGGTAAAGGTTAGGTACACATACAAACATCAGATGAAGCTTATAAAAGCATGTTAAAAAGAAAATTAATTTTCCTTGGTCAGGGGTACACGCGTGTAAGATAGGACCGATTTCAAAGGATCTTATGAAAGAAAAACTTGGAAAAGCGCGAAAACTTCATGGCTTTGAAAGTTCCAGTGAACCATAATTTCAAAAGTAATTTTAAGTTTAGTTAGCTAGTAGATATGTATTAAAATTCATCGTCCATCAGTTTGTTTATACTGATGATACATAGTTTTAGTAATTAATAAAAGCATAATTTTTATTGTAATTAGTACATGAATAATCAACCGTAATGTTTATTGTAGGAATGTTTATTGTGACGATACATGATTTTGCGGATACGATACCGATACCGATATTTGTAGTAATGTATCGGCGATACCGATACCGATACCGATATCGATGGCTTGGTAGAAAAATAAATAGTGAATTATGCATAAAAAGTTACCAAAATTTAACAGAGCCTCAACTGTATTCTTTTAAATAAAAATGCCAAATCAAAAAACAACAAAACCATTTATTTTAGTATTATTATTTTACAAAGTCAGTTAAACTTTAAGTAATACACATACAATCAGTACCTAATAAAAGTTTACTATTTGTAGAGTTTTTTCAGAAAACAAAGTGCGAACGCGCGGGCGGCCTCCCGCATCGTTCATTGGGCGCGGTTTTTTGAATTGTTTGATATCGGTATCGGTTGTTTTATTATCGGCGATACCGATATATCGGCTTGCCGATTATATCGGCCGATATATCGGTATCGGTATCGGTATCGTTACATCCCTAGTTTATTGTTTAAACGATTCAAACATAACACACAACGCCATCTAGTTTTAAACAAAGGAAAGTTTACGACATCAAACTAAATTAATAATTTAGGGGCGATTTTTCAACCCTTGGTTTAAACTTGTTCGTCCTTCAAATTATTTATTGTAACAATTTCACATTAAAATTTCAAGTCGGGCAATAGATTTTTGAAAGGGTTGTCCAATAGGTCATTCGACCAATGAGTTTGAAAAATCGTCCCTTAATATTATAATGCGATCTCTAATTAATAATTATTATATTATTACCTACATGTTATATAATGAAATTCTCTTAATTCCAGTACGCTCGTGCCGTGGAAGATATTCCGCGAAGAGCTGAACAACGTGCACCCCATATCGTCGGGCCTCGAAACGATGGCGCTCAAGACGACCATAGATCTCACGTGCAACGACTTCATATCGAACTTCGAGTTTGATGTTTTTACCAGGTAAATGGAGATTTTTATTTGTTATCAAATACACTGAAAAATGAACATTGTGAACACCCTGTATGATATAGAAGATGTTATACAGGGTGTCCCAGATATGGTGTTTGGTTAATGAAACTTCACTACATCACACTACAATAAAGTATGTGCTAGAATTACATATAGGTATATAGATTTAATTTTAACATTTATAAAATAGCTGTTCCACCCAGCTAGACATTTTTATTAGGTTTGTTTTTATCAAACAGCTATTAACTATTTCAACGAACCAAAAGTCTTTAAAATCTGCTCAGTCGCTCTTTAGTGGTTTTACTAACACTTTACTTTTTTACATACAATAAGATAATATAAAATAACATTTAAACTTAACATATTCAAATATATCACTATAGAATATAGATAGTAATATGTACACTGAACAGTTATACAGCTCAGGAAATTTGTGGTTTCCGTACGTCCTGCACTTACCAGACTACTACTAGTAATAACAAAATAACAAAATTTACGTTGATTATTAAAATTTAATGCTGAAAACAGTGTCTAGGTAATACCGTTAACAGCAGACAGGAACCTTTGATACGACATTGAACAATTTTACATTTCATCATCATTCTTTATGTATCCACTTTTATATTATTCTTTTTCTTAAATTTTAACTCAATTTTCCAGACTATTCCAACCCTGGAGTACGCTCCTAAGGAATTGGCAGCTGCTCGCCGTTACCCATCCGGGATACGTAGCATTTCTCACCTATGATGAAGTAAAGGCGCGCCTACAGAAGTATATACATAAGGCTGGCAGTTATGTGTTTAGGTATGTATTTGTTTAATAATTGGAATTATTTTCTACTATTAATAGAGGTAAATATAATAGATATAAGTAGGAAATTCAAGCTTAATACTTAGTACATATTGTAAAAAATATTCGGCGGTCGTATCGGTCTGTTTGTTTATGATATACTCAAAAATTACTGCAGCTATTTTCGTTCTGTTTTCATCAGTGGATAGCTTGGTTCTCGAGGAAATAAATTGTTAAGTTTTAGACAACGCGGCTAGTTTTGTAAATAAAACAATGTGTAGGTATATTATTAAAGTTTTGTTTGCAATGTATGTTACGACTATTAAGACAGACTTAAATTGAGTAAAGTTTAGATATATTGCAGTATTTCAAACTATAAATAGCATTTAAACGGTATTTTTAACCGAAACGGATATAGAAGCGTAAGAAAATAGAATTCGCTCTACAGATAATTAAATTCTTCAATAAGGACTAATTAGAATAAATTTTATGGAATCCTTAATGTTCTTCTTTTATATCATAAAATTGGCAGTATCATTTTATGTTAAACAAGAACATTCTATTTATAACTTTTATATAAAACATTGAATTAACTTTTCCCGTAAAAAGATTTATTCTTTGTCCTTTTTCACCGGCGAATTGATTCATTCATTCATATTCGTCCTAATTGGTGTTCAAAGAGAAGTTAATTAAGTAAATCTTCAATTAGTTATGTACAATAATAACTGGGAAACATTATTGATCAGGAAATTTTATATTATTTACTAGCTTTCTCCTCGCGGCTTCGCCCGCTTTTGTCTAGAATATAATAAACTACATATATATTAAAACCTTCCCCTTGAATCACTATCTATTAAAAAAATCGCATCAAAATCTGTTGTGTAGTTTCAAAGATTTAAGCATACAAAGGAACATAGGGACAGAGAAAGCAACTTTGTTTTATACTATGTAGTGATATACCACCATAGAGAGAGAGAGAGAGTTTTTGCAAGAGATATACATTGAAGTTATTTAGAGCTCACAGAGAAAACTAAAGTCTAATTAATTATTTAAACACTGTGTTTCTTATCTGTATGTATTATATTTAATATCATTCACTGTTTGATTATATATTAAATAATTTTGTAACGAGCACACGCGATAGGACCCTGATAATAATTAAATGCGAAATAAAAGAATGTGGTCAATGTTAAATTATAAGGCGTCATTAAATTAAGCTATTTATTACTTCACAAAGGCTGACCAGTAGTTTTATCAAATACTTTTAACGAGTGATCTATAAACACGCCAACCTTAATGTTTTCAACGACATTAAATTCGGTTGGTAAGCCAGCTTTATCAAGAACACTGTTAATAGACGGTCCATAAAAATGGTGGCTCTTGAAGGGTTTTTTAAAGTTTATAGCAACGTTTCCCCTTAGCGTAGCTGAATACACGATTTCTACTTCCAATTCCCGTTTGCTACCTGATAGCACCGCAGTGGCGGATTGCCCAGGCTTCAGTTCAGTTTCTATAGAACTTGTAGCACCGATAGTTTGAGTTTCTGACTTCTCTTCATCTTTACCCCATGTAGATGTCCAAGAGAACGCAGTGGTACCAGCCACCTTTCCAAAAACCACATTAATGTCGTAGTCAAACTCCTGGGACACGGTCAACTCATTACTCGTCGACCAAGTTGTGGAAATTGTATTTTCGACACTCTGGCTTAAAGCTGTGTTCACTTTGATGGTCACGTTTGACAGATTTTCGAAGTCCTGCGACAGTACGATCGTCGTCTGTTTAGTGTTTTCCTTCAATGTAGCTGATTTCACTGTTAATATCCTCTTCACTTGTTCCCAGTTGTTCGTTTTGTACAAATCGTTCCAGGGTGTTGGACTTTTTAAGTAAACATTCTGGGGTCGAACCTTGTAAAATCTTCGCACCGCTTCCTTCAATTGTTTCTGATTGATTCGGAATAAAGTGATTTCTGGATCGGTTATAATGTGAATGTCGTATCCCGTGTAGTTCACTCTGACGTCGTCTGCGTTCGTTCCTGTTTCTATGTCTATACTTATTTTGCCATTTGCCAGTACGAAGAGGCAGAATAGTATTAAATATTTACTAACCATGTTACGACTATGTCCGTTCGCGCACGATTATGAACTAGTCGCACGGATTTTGGATGTTTTGCATGACCGTTGGGGTTATCAAGCGTATTTAATTATTGTACTATAATGGTCTTCGCGGTTCAGTATAGTTCAATGTCGATGTCTTTATATGAATTGGTTGATTTTCTTATCATGTCATGTCGTACCTGTAATATACACGTGGTGCATGGGTTGACTAAACATTAGGGTGATTTACGAGCTAAAAAATAAATAAATAAATAAATATTAAAGGACATTATTGTTTAAAGTATTTGTAAAAACGCTTTAGCCTTTCATAAAAAATTAAAGAAAATATGACTCCTAATACAATTGCAGATCTAAAACAGAGTATACAGGAGGGAATTTTGTATGAAAGGTGGTCTTAATACTGTAGATATGTCGCAGGCAAATTGTACAATTTCCTCTGTTTACAAACGGCGTCTGTCACTTTACAAACGCTAGGCATTTTGTTATATTATGTCGAGTATTCGTAATCAGAAATTTCTGGTTTGGATAAGGGGTAGGGTTAGGTTAGGTTCTTGTTTTTAAAACTACACAGAAATAGGAACCCGAAAGATACAAGCCAATGCTCAAAGGCAACATTCTATTACATATTTTCATATTGTGTTAAAATTAACTCCGTATATATTTATTAATTTATGTTACAGATTATCCTGCACGCGGCTCGGCCAATGGGCGATCGGCTACGTGACGGTCGACGGTGAGATATTGCAGACGATACCGCAGAACAAGAGTCTCGTGCAAGCGCTGTTGGACGGTTATAGAGAGGGGTTGTGAGTGTTGTTGTTTATTTATTTGTTGTTAGAATATTATCCTGCAAGTAATTCGGCCAATGGGCGATCGGCATTGATGTATAGGATAAAATTCTTTAAGTTTTTAATAGCGAATTAAATTTACCTCACTGGAAATGCACAGAAGGCGGATCACCTAATTGTCCATATTATAAAAAGTGAAACTAGCATGTGAAAGTCATTGGCTGTACAAATGAACAGGTGATTTCAGTTTTACTCTACATATAATATATTTAAATCTACTTTAATATAGCTATATATATTATCGTTTTATTCTAAGTAAATAGGCATTTTCGATAATATGAGACTACATATTATTATACTAGGCAGTTAAAGAAAAACCCGCATAGTTCCCGTTCCCGTGGGATTTCCAGGATTGCTTCATTTTACCGGGATAAAAAGTAGCATTTGTCTTTTCTCGTGTATCAAAATATCTCCATACCAAATTTCATGAAAATTGGTTCAGTAGTTTAGGCGTGATTGAGTAACAGACAGACAGACAGAGTTAATTTTCGCATTTATAATATTAGTATGGATTATTGTTCTCGTTATGATTTACATTTATATTCCTGTAGTTCACATTTAAATATTTTATAATATATCCCTAATTCTTCTTGTATTTTCAGCTACCTATACCCGGACGGTCGTGACGCTAATCCAGATTTAAGCAGTGCAATTATTTCACCCGCGGAAGATCACATCACGGTGACGCAAGAGCAGTACGAGTTGTACTGCGAGATGGGTATGTTCAAACTCAAACTCAAACATTTATTTATTCAATTAGACTTCTTCGAGAAGCACTTTTGAAACGTCAATACATAATTTTAACATTTACCATTGATTCGGAAAGCAGTATCTATGGAGACGAACCGGAAAGAAACTCCATGTTGTTTGTGTTGTTAGTATTAGGGCCGATTTTTCAATGCTTGGATAAAACTTATCTGTCCAATAAATTATTACACGATAATATTAAAATGTCACGTAAACTGTCAAATACGGGCAATTACAATACGTTTTTAAAATGGTAGTTTTATACATTATTCGACGAATAAGTTTTAAGTATAAAATCGTTTGTGTTTTAAGTGTGAGTGTTGTTGTTAAATTACCATTGTCATTATAATCATAATTTTCATAATCCTCGTTGAAACAATAGTCTCTTAGTTAATTTTATATATAAGAATATTCATTAAAAATGTGTGAACATTTTAGTCCTGACTAAACATTTTTTATCATCATTTTCACCATCACATGCCAGATATGATCGTTAACGACATTTTAATTAAAAAATAAATATAATTACTCACAAAGATTGGACATTTACATTGGTTACGAGCTTGGAATCGAAAGTCTTAGTTAAATTTGTGTTTCTCTAGAGTTCACGCTATCCGTACTCATGCATATATGTATAAATTATATTTATAAATCTAATAAAATATAATATTTTCCATTTCAGGCAGCACATTTCAACTGTGCAAGATATGTGCGGAAAACGACAAGGACATTCGCATAGAGCCGTGCGGACACTTGTTGTGCACACCCTGCCTTACCGCTTGGCAGATTGTGAGTTATTTTGTTGTTATTTTTAAGCTATTGCATAGCTTCTATCGCGGGCCTTGAGCGCGGGGACCGAATCGAGAAATTCCGTAACGAAAAAACCTCACGCTCCCCACGGGGACGGGCGCGGAGGTGTGGCTTGAAGGCATAGCATGCAATAGCTTTACCGCGGCAGTCCCCGAGTGACACACGTCTTTTTTTTATGATTTTTTGTGGTTTTTTGTGGTCTTAAAAATGATATATTATGTGATTCATCTAAGTATTGGATTGTTGTTAAACGTTGGGGCAAATGTCATTTGAAAAATAGGTGTAATTAAGGATTAGGATACCTTTTTGCATTTTATTTATGTAAGGAAAAATTAATTAATGTTTTTCAATTGAAATTTGACTTAAAAAGGTCTTAGACGTCTTAAAGTGAATGAATGAATGAATGAATGATGAAAATTAGCTATCACAGTTAAAACTGTAATTTTTTATCTTAAAACATAAAAAATCGCATATATTTACAGGATTCCGAAGGCCAAGGTTGTCCATTTTGCCGGGCTGAAATAAAAGGCACAGAGCAGGTGGTCGTAGATGCTTTTGTACCGCCGCGACCGCCGAACACTACTTCTGATGTTAAGTGAGTATATTAAATAGAAAATGATACAAAATACAAAAAAAAATCTGATATCCGAGATATATTCTATGTTAAAACAAATAAAAACGTAAAAATGTGAGCATGAAAATGAAGCATGGATCGATGGATAGATGTTAATCTTTCATCCTTCTAGTATTTAAATAAAGGTGAAAGTTTTTGATGATTCCAAAACTAAATAGATTAAAAAAATATTAGAGAACTCTTCTATACTACGAATTATATTATACTAGATTTCCGCCCGCGGCTTCGCCCGCGTTTGCAAAGGAAAACTCGCATAGTTCCCGTTCCCGTGGGATTTCCGGGATAAAAACTATCCTATGTGTTAAACTCAAACTCAAACATTTATTCATTCAATTAGACTTCTTATAGAAGCACTTAAAGCAAGTTAATCCAAGTTATCCTCTATATGTGTGCTAAATTTCATTGTAATCGGTTCAGTAGTTTTTACGTGAAAGAGTAACAAACATACATACATCCATACATCCTTACAAACTTTCGTCTTTATAATATATATATTAGAAAATATTAGAATATATATTAGATATATTAGATATTAGACTAGCTTTCCACCCGCAGCTTCGCCCGCGCAGTCAAAGAAAAACCCGCATAGTTCCCGTTTCCGTGGGATTTCCGGGATAAAACCTATCCTATTTCCCGGGATAAAAAGTAGCCTATGTCCTTTCTCGGATATCAAAATATCTCTATACCAAATTTCATGCAAATTGGTTCAGTAGTTAAGGCGTGATTGAGTAACAGACAGACAGACAGAGTTACTTTCGCATTTATAATATTAGTATGGATTATAAGAAATAACACGCGAGGCCGGGTTAAATATCAGTTTGAATGTAATAAGAATGTACTGCGATTCTACACAGCTACTAATTGATGTAGGTAGTTGATAACAAATCGCAGCAAGTCAACGACTATTAATATAATATTAACTAATATTAGTAAAGTGAGGGTACTTCGCCAATGTGCAGTGTAAGTGGAAGAGTCATATTATTGTCATTTATAATATAATTTATATATTATATTTATTTTCCAGAATGGCGAACACAAAAACAGCAGTGAGGCCGGTGTCTTCAAACTCGTCTGGATCGAGTGGATCGTCTGGATCATCGGGGTGCAATGGATCCAGTTAGTATTTATTTTTCTACGTAAATTATAATGTGTGCACAGATACTAATAAAATAAAAAAAAGACGGGTTGCACTGGGGGAGTGCCGGCAGAAGTGAAAACTTGATTATTAACGTTGAGCATGTTTGATATTTTGGAATGGTATCCGTCTTACGCTTTTTCGATCAGGTCACGTGTCCTGACTCGAGTTTAAGATTTTATACCCATTACAGAAAAAGTGCTCAACGCCGCTAAAGAAGTTTTCGCTTCAAAAACTAGATGGCTAATTTGATTTTATAAAAATGTTATTTTATTTAATATTTATTATAATATGAATTAATTTTCAGATTCCGAAGTGACAATAGCGAGCAATGCAAACGGATGGTCGACTCGGAATACAACGTTCAACGGACTTACTGACGACATTGATGATGCCGAGGTAATATATTATTAATTATTATGTTTATTATTTATATTAATACTAGCTTTCCGCCCGCGGCTTCGCCCGTGGTACCTACATGTTTAAACTATCCTATCTCTCAAGTTGGATCGAACTATACATGGTGTGCGAATTTTATTATGATCGGTTAAGTGGTTTAGGAGTCCATTGAGGACAAACATTGTGACACGAGATTTATATATATATTTTTTTACTAGTATGGAAAGTAGGGGATTTGATTCGTGGTAAATTGGAAAGTTTAATAATGTATTTTGGGGGATTTTCTGCTTGGATATAAGTTAATAATATAAAAAAGGAAGAAAGAAAGGTCGCAAATAAGCCTTTAGATAAACTAGGTATACAGTAATGTAATGGTAAAAACACATTTTCGCCAATATAAGAATAAATATAGTGATAATAATACTCTCTTTTCTGGTATTTGATTATAAGTAATTATTAAAACGCAATCTAGACAAATTTTTAAAGCATATTGTTAAAGTTGCATATTATATAGCATTTACAAAAATATGGATAAATCGTGTTTTACATCTTTTAATTAATATTTTTAGTAAATAATCGAATTAAAGTACAATACAACAACTTCATATTTGCATGTATGTTTCCTGTTTCACATTTATTACTTTCTCTAGCATGATTGAATGGTGTTTCATTGCCTGTTTTTGTTATTAAAGTGAAACTTCTTAAGGCGTTGATAGTAAAATTTCAAAGTCGCGTCATAGCAATACCGTCACGTCATGGAGTAAGGCGATGATTTTGGTGTTTAGGAATCTTGCCAAAGAAGTTTCACTTCTGACACGTGTGTTCAACACACACGCTCTTTTTTATTGCCCGTTTTTTGTTATTTATGTATCTATTAATAAACAATTTTGTTTTGCAGAAGCGTGAAAGGAAATCGCCGCATGTTTAGATTTGCACGTGTTTACGTTTTGGATATCGATTGCATTTTGTGTTGCGTTTTACATTGCGTGGTGGGAATGGCTAGATTTTTTTATATAATAATATAGTTCATAATTCATATGTAGCGAGTAGGGATGTAACGATACATGATTTTGCCGATACGATACCGATACCGATATTTGCAGTAATGTATCGGCGATACCGATACCGATACCGATATCGATGGCTTGGTAGAAAAATAAATAGTTAATTATGCATAAAACGTTACCAACATTTAACCGAGACAACTGTTAATCGTATTCTTTTAAATAAAAATGCCAAATCAAAAAACAACAAAACCATTTATTTTAGTATTATTATTTTGCGAAGTCAGTTAAACTTTAAGTAATACACATACAATCAGTACCTTATAAAAGTTTACTATTGGTAGAGTTTTTTCAGAAAACAAAGTGCGCACGCGCGGGCGGCCTCCCGCATCGTTCATTGGGCGCGGGTTTTTGAATTATTTGATATCAAAAAAATTGGTTGTTTGTAAAGTAGGTTTACGATCGAGATGTTTACGTGATAACATAATGCAGTGGCAGCGCTCGAGATGAAACGGGAGATCGGTCCGTCTCTCTCTCGTTATACCTGCGATCGCGCTCGTGAGGTTTTGGTGTGACACAAGTTTATGAACATGTCACCCGACTAAAACGATTTTAAAAACGTTATCACGTTAAAAATTAAAAATTCAAAATTATTTCTTTCTTGCCTTTACATAAACAAATTTGTGATTGGAACACTCCTAGTAAGCAAATAAAATGCTTGTGTCAGGAGGTTCCGCTCTTCCTTAACACTATTACAGAAACAGAAATAAAACAATATGAATGAATACAATGCAAAAACATAAAAGAAAAGAAAGAATTTAATAAAAAAATATCGGTATCGGTTGATTTATTATCGGCGATACCGATATATCGGCTTGCCGATATATCGGCCGATATATCGATATCGGTATCGGTATCGGTATCGTTACATCCCTAGTAGCGAGCAATGTATTGCAAATCTATACTAATATTATATATCTGAAGATTTTGTTTGTTTGAACGCGCTAATCTTAGGAACTCTGGTCGAATTTGAAAAATTATTTCGGTGTTTATCGGCATTTATCAAGGAAGGCTATATATTATACTTGCACTGCTAGTTTGTTGATATGTAGCGAGCAATGTATTGTAAATTTATAATATAAAACGAGCTTTTTAGAGTAAAGTTTGGTTTGATGATTTTTATGAAGGTTTTTACTACAAAATTAGATTAGTGTCTTGTTATTAAGGAGTTTACAAATTTAATGTTTGGTTTTATTCAAATGCTTTATAAATGAAATTTTTTTGAGAAAAAATCGATCACGAGGCGGAATTCGAACATGTTCGAAAAGGATATGTATATCCTAAATTTATAGTAAGTAATGAATTTGACTAATTCCCTTGTATTTTGTTTATATTGATTAAAGAAATTAATTAACTTAAAAGTGTTTTAAAATAAATAGATCTAGCCATTCTTTACACGCAATAATAATAGACATTCCATCCATTTGTCCTGTTGTTTGATTTGTTTGTTTTTCGTTTTATTCTATATGTAATAAGTTTGTGTCCGCCTTGTTTTTTTTATTATAATTACTTATTTCATATTTCATACCCATGACGCATTATATTCGACTCACTTAACATGTATTAAAACATATTTTTTTAATTTAATATTGATAAATTTAAATAAAATTGAATAAATGATTTTTTTAAATTACAATTTATTGATAAAAATCAGTTTAAATTATGACATTTCATTATTTATCATATTACTATAGATTGTTGCTTATAGTTTTTTAGTATTAAATACTTTAAGAGAAACAAATTCGTTAAAATAATTTTCATAAATTAAGTTTTTTCCAGTGACTTTTCTATAGTTATACACAAATAATTATTATTCTAAATATACTTAAGATTAGTATAATTTGAACAAATCAAACAACATAACAACATTTAGTTTAATTAAATTAACTATACGAATATTATGTATAATTTATTGATTGCATTTATCAGTTAAAATAATAACAGGGACTCGACACATCCATTCGCTTTTATATGGAATGTTGCATGTAATATATCGTACGTTCATATTTGTTATATTTTACTGTTTTTTATACATTTAAATATGATGAAAACTCAGATGAATTGAAGTTTTTGAATGTTACTGATACTATTTTGAATATAATATATTTGATAATATTTTATGAAAGTGGTACATTGGTAGGTATATCTTTCCAACTGATGTTAGTGTGATGTTAGAAAAATATTAGAGTATTTTGCCTTTTTTCTTTTACATAAGTCAATAAATACATTAAGTTATTTTTTCTTTACATAAGTCAGTAAAATTCATTCCGTAACATTTTAAGTAACTATAGCATGTGAACGTCTGATATAGAAATGTTTGTTCTGCATGTGATGTCGTTATGTTCGCTTTATTAACCAGGTATTTATAAAAGCGAAATATTGTAATAATATTAATATGAAAAACAACATTCTGTTGAATTAATATAACAACATACCTTCTTTGTATTAAAATCGATCAATAGTACAAAGAAATATTGTGTGAAAACAATGTTTTCAGAGGATTTAAAGACTAAACTAGACTGATCGATATAATCTTTTGAAGTGAATCTTCTTCAGGCGCGTTGAGAGCAAAATTTCATGGTCGCGTCATGGCAATACCGTCACGTCATGGAGTAAGGCGACTATTTAAGTATCTTTGGATCTTGCCAAAGAAGTTTCAATTCTGACACGTGTGCTCGACGCACACTTTTTTTTTGTTATTGATCAAAACATTTTACATGAATGATAAATACCATATTTATACCAATCCCAACTATTATCATAATAAAATTATTTTATATTTCGCTCTTATAGATACCGAGTTTTGGATTCTATCGTATTGCGAATGGATATGGCTAGTCCCTTCGAAATTGTTGTGTACATACTTGTGTCGATTTATTTTTTACGTTAATCATTATATTTTTGTTTAAATGCATTTTGTGTTGTATTAGCTTAGTCGTTGCGTATGCATTTGATGCGTGAATTTTTATAAAATTTACTTGTATTTTTTTGATAAATTTTTAACGGTAAAGTAAAAGTATTAAATCGGTAAGATTGAAGAATATTCGGAAATATATTACGCAGCTGTTTTAATTTATTTTAAATTAAATAAACGTACTTAAATGGATTATTTAGTTTTTTCGTTTTATTGTATATTTTGTAGACGCTAAGTGACTTTATTATTTTCAATGCAGTTTTGAATATTGTGTAAATCTAGTTTTAATAATAGGTTAGTACATTTTTATTTTTTGCTAAAACAAAGGAATTTCATTTTAATCCAATAATTTTATACAAAATTATATATCCTTAGAAACGACAATGATATTAAAAACTGTACTTATTATAATTGAAATATAAATTCAATATTTTAATCAAATACTCTTTTCGAACAATATATTGTATAAAAAATTAGAGGGAGATTGATTGATATTTTCAAAATTAGTATCGTTTTACGTAATATGATGAACTCATTTCGTTAATATGTCTCTTTCACTCACATACAATTTGACATAGAAAGAAAGGGACAAAACATTTGTCAGTACCTTCCTTTTCTGAAGAAACAATGGCGTAATTATTTATCCCAGTGTGGGTATTATTAAGTTTTCTAGACTTAAGTTTAAGTTACTCGTATTATTTTTATTTTCGATATGATTTTTTTTCGATTATTTATTATTTAAGTGTAATTGAATGTTGACAATATACGCTTGGGTGATATGTGGCTTTTGTTTTTGTTTCCTTTGCTATTTTTAGTTTGTATTTTTTATTATTCAACGATATTTTATATTATTTTGCGTTTCGCATAGTTACACAAGTGTTATGTGTTATCTGGAACTCATTTCAGTGATTTTTTATCACGTTAAAAACAACAAACAGAATTTTATATTCTTAAATTAAAAAATATATTTCGTTTCAACGATATAATTAATGATCTTCTTTTTTGAGTCATTTATATTAAAACTGATGTTTTGTATCAAAAGTAGTAGGTACTTAAGTGAAACAGTTACAATGGATATTGCATTCAGAAAGTTTACTGGTGGCTTAGTATTTAATTTGTCTGTCTGTTTCAACTGATTAATTTCACTAGTATTGTATCAAATAAAACTGTATATTCCAATAGTGTAAACACAAAATTAATTATAAGAACACATATTGAAGTAATTCAATTTTACATAGAAAGCAATACACTTAGTAACTAGCAATTATTATCCTTAAACGATGCAAAAATCACATTTCATTATATTCACACTTTCATCTTTAAGTTCAATGTAATAACGATACAACCAAAAAAGTAATCACATTAATCTGTGACGAAATAAATTTGAACATTACGTATGTTCAATTTTAATTTTTATGTAAAACACATTAATTTCTTTCATTTAGGTAAGTATAAGTTCAGTGCAAAAACGATAAACCAAATCATAATCAACCGTATTCCCACTAGGATTGGGCTGAATTTAACGCAGCAACATCAACAATAGACGCGCTTCGACCCGGAGTTAGATCAGCCGGAGCTTCCCCAAGACATTCACCTAGAGCCACTCGTAAAGCTCCAGTTCCTACTGAAAATGCGTATGGAGAGTTAAGAGCCCCGCCTCTACCGCCACGAAAAAGTCTTTCCCCGGCTGAAACTATTGTAGCTGCCTCTAGTGTGCAGGATATAGCTGCTGCCAGCTCTATAAGTAAGTAATAATGTGGCTCTACAACTCTATCATACAAGTTGTGCCTCCACTAGGTATAAGAGTCTTTCCCCTGCTGAAACTATTGTAGCCGCCTCTAGCGTGCAGGATATAGCTGCTGCCAGCTCTATAAGTAAGTAACTCTACTATAGACTACCAGACCGTAAAAGAGTGTCTCTCACCTGCTGAAACTATTGTAGCCGCCTCTAGCGTGCAGGATATAGCCGCTGCCAGCTCTATAAGTAAGTTAATAATATGGCTCTACAACTCAAGCTCTATTATAAGTAAGTGACTCTACCATATACTACCTGGTACGAAAGTTTCGCTCCGTTCAGTGTAAGCATACGCAAAATGCGCTCGGGCTACGTGCCTTGTCTGTACCGTTGCAAGTATCTACATAAATTTATTTCAATGTTCTAACCACATAATATTAGATATGTTACTTACGTGTTTTCTAAGTGATCTAAATTGCGAACAAGTTTAGTTAACACTAGCTTCCGCCCGCGACTCCGTCCGCGCGGATGGTCTTCGCGTGGATGGTCTCCATTTTGATTAACTCTGACAATGACATCTTATAAATATCTATTGGACCCAAATACGGCTAGGCCTATTATAATACGCAACGTGTTCGCGGATCTACAGAACAACGTCTATAGATAAAACTGAAAAATTAAGATTAATTTTTTTTCTACGTATTTTTCCAGGATAAAAAGTATCCTATTTTACGCCCAGGATAATAAGGTATGATTATACCTAGTTTCATCGAAATCGAACCGTTAGTTTTCACGTGATGTCTTCACATACAGACAGACAGACAGACAGACAGACAGACAAAAATTTTTTTGATCACATATTTGGGTTTGGTATCGATCCAGTAACACCCCCTGCTATTTATTTTTTCAATATTTTCAATGTACAGAATTGACCCTTCTACAGATTTATTATATGTATAGATTATTTATAGTTTTAAAATATATCAATGAATGCATTGAACTAAATGTGTTTGTAAATATAAGCGTAATATCAGTTCCAGACCCCAGAAGGCGTTCTTCCTTAGAACCGGAGCCAGATTTGCGACACAAGCTTACATCCGTCATCACTGGATCCACAGAAACGATTACAGGCATTATTGATACGAGACATGAAGTGGTAATAACATTTATTTATTTATTAAAGTAAATTTTCAATTAGAAACCTTATCAATCTTATATATAAAAATGAATCGCAAAATGTGTTGGTAAGCGCATAACTCGAGAACGGCTGAACCGATTCCGATAATTCTTTTTTTATTATATTCCTTGAAGTACGAGGATGGTTCTTACGTAGAGAAAACGTAAATATGTACCACGGGCGAAGCCGGGGCGGACTGCTAGTAAAATATATAATGCATAATAAGATGCTTATAGTATCAAATACTTTAGCATTTACTACCTGCGCTTCGCGGTTTCATCCCCGTGGCTCCGCTTCTGTTGGTCTTAGCGTAATGATATATTGAACTATCTAACACCGAAAGAATTTTTCAAATCGGACCAGTAGTTCCTGAGATTAGCACGTTCAAAGAAACAAACAAACAATCTCTTCAGCTTTATAATATTAGTATAGAAATAGATTAGCCTAGTTGCCATAATAGGACCTTCAAAGTATAACCTATCCGCTTTCCACTGAAAATAAATCTCTATAATATATCTATCTGAACGTGTGTAATAACTCTAAGCAGATTTAGATAAAACTTGGTGCTAAAAATTCTATAGTCGTATATAAGCACAAACTTACCTTCAGCACATTTATGTAAAAGTAATAACTTCAACGAAATAATGCTTGCATAAACCAGTCAGACGGTTACTGTTCCACATTGTTGCAATTACGCACAAATATAACACTTCTGAAACTGAATTTCTATATTAGTCGATTTTGTATTGTGTTTAGTAACTTATTCAACAAAGCTATTAAATTAGAAATTCTCTATTAAAGCAATTTAAAATACAAATTAACAATTTTCACAGATACCCCCAGACCCAAGAGCCTTCGAGAAACCTCGACGCGCTTGCACGCCTCAATCGAACAGTCGACCGCTTCCAGCCCCTCCAATAGAACAAACAGACAGACAAACATACATACACGATAGACTCGACAATCGGTTGGACAATAGGGATAGATCGGAACGGTCCAACTCTGAAAATAGAGTGTTGGAACGGCACCCGGAGTTTAGACCTCCGGAACGACCGGATAAACCGGGTAAGTGTTCCAAAATGTTATTGTTATTGTGAATATATACGCAATTATCACGCATATACACTTACGCACATATACACACACACACGCACACATATACACTTTTTTCTCATGATTTTGTTTTTTAAGCATTGTTTTACTCAAAGCTTGATCCATAGATTGAAAACTACATGTGAAAAATACACACTATGCATAAATTGCGCTTTAAAGTTCCTTATTCTATTTATTTTATCGTTAAAAACAATATTTTTATACTAAAACTAGCGGTCCGCCCCGGCTTCGCCCGTGGTACATATTTACGTTTTCTCTACATAAAAACCATCCTCTTACTTCAAGGAATATAATAAAAAAAGAATTATCGAAATCGGTTCAGCCGTTCTCGAGTTATGCGCTTACCAACACATTTTGCGATTCATTTTTATATATAAGATAACCTCTTTACATGCTATATTGTGGTCCAATTGAATCATTTTACCTATTTAGTGCAGTATGAAAAAAATGCGGCATTATATGATTTAGTAATTCATCAATTACATAATAAGTCCTTTATGATAGTTACAAAAGGCTTAACTGAAAAACAGAACGCGTTATTAACCCATTGAGCCCCGAACGGCCCGATCGGTCCACGACAAAATAGATTTTCTATTGTGTCTGTAATTCCAGGGCCTGAGTTATTAATCTAAATATAGAAAATTTTATTACATTTTCTACATTCCTTATGTTTTTAAAATTTCCAGACCGAATACAAGTCAGTTTCGATCGGGACCGTGAAACTCGAGCACCTCCCAGACAACGCTCATTACCGACCACAACAAGTATCGACCATCAACCAACAAAGTCGACAACTATGCCTAAGTTCCCCTCGGAGGATGTTAAGGATCCCCCCTATGAAAATGTGGGCAATGAGAAGGAAGGTTAGTGCATTTTTTTTATTTAAAAAATTCGTTGTCTGTAAAGTCGGTTTACTGACGATAGTTATTTATTATTTTATTTTATTTAATAAAATAACTGACGATAGTTGAACGTGACAACGTCCGATTGTGCTTCTTTGTCGCTCGTTCCGCGCTCTCGCTCGCACTTCAAGCCTTACATGGAACGCCTCAGAGCGAGGTAACGCCGCATGAGTCATGTTTTTTCGTGCGTGCAACCGGCTCTATCGAATTATAAGACGTTGTCACGTCAAAAAAAAAATGTTGAATGAATCGTTTTCTACAATATCTAAACGGGATAGTTGTTTTGAAATTTTTTTATAATGTTGTGCACTTGTAAACATATTAACTGTAGTTTTTTTTTTTCATTTGCCTAATTTAATTAGTGAGAATTGGATTGATCCACCTTTTTTAATTTCAAATGTTTAAGTAAACTTCAAAATAGTTTGCTTGATTGTAATTTTTAATCGAATTTAATCTTACCCCTTTGATGGATATAATTACAATAATTCTTTCTTGACTGTTTCACATTAAAATTAAATTCATTAAAATATATTTTTTTTTTTATTTTACAGCAAAAAGAATCAACCCTCTAACCCACGATAAACACGGAAGAAAGTATAACGACAACGTTTCATACGAGAACATTAATCTCGACTACATTGCTCGTCTAGTCGACGAAGGTTATCCCAAAGACATAGTCGTCAGGGCGCTGGGCATTACGCGAAATGACCTAGAAATGGCGTGCGATATATTGCACGAATTCGGCACTAAAACGAATAAATGTTAAGTTTCTAGTGAAAATACGAACATTGACTGGACTAAGTCTTAGACAAGTGAAAAAATGTTTCAAAGCTTTTCCACGTGAATTAAAATGTGAATATTGGATGGACTTTTAAGCTTTTGGATGTGAATTTTAATGTACCATCACTATTGGTACAAGTTATACGATGCCATTGTTATCGGCACGGGTTATGTCAAGGATTATACGAATATGCCGTTACTGTTGGCACGGATTATGTCTATGTGCCACAACTATTGGTACGGATTATATTAATATGTCATGATTATTGGCACAGATAATAATTTGAATGTGCCATTATTCTTGGTACAAATAATTTTCAATGTGCCATTATTATCGGCACGGATTATATCAATATGCCACAATTATTGGCACGGATTATACGACTATACTGATTGTGACTAAAAAGCATTTGTGGTGCTTCTGTTTTTTTGTTTGTTGTCAATTTTAATGACCATTTCTATATAAAATACTGTAAAAGTAACCAATGTTTATAAATAAACTGCTGTTTAATAAGTTTAATCTTAGTTTAATCTGCTGTTTTATAATGATTTTCTTATAGTATTGGCAGTTTTTTTTTTACATATTTAAATTGGTTTTTAAACATTGGTTATTGCTTCTTTATAGCGGGTCTTAATGTTCTCATACATAAAAATGGATGAAAACTTACAGCTTTTGATATGTAACTTTGAAAATCAATTTTAAAAATTATGAATAAAAATGGTACCTTTAAATATAAATTCGTCTAGAATTTCTTGTTAAATGTATT
>CAJQZN010016098.1:0-12783 GCA_907164685.1 Colias eurytheme | reverse complement strand
ATACAGTAGCACCTCGTTAAGTCGAACCTCGATAAGTCAAAAACCTCCAAATCTCGAAAAAATGTCTTGTTCCCTTCCCTTCAAACCCGAAAACCTCCGTAACTTGAAATCTTGGCCCTCTGTTAGTCGAAATAATCACCGAGTCCCTCCAAGCCATTTTGGTACATATTTTCACTCTATAACTCGAAAAATTAAATTTGACCTCTGTATCTCGAACATGGCAACATTTTATTTTACAATCTTTATAACTTGATCATTTGGACTTTAACAACTTGCCGACAGTGCAGTACACTATAATAATTGTTTCTTAGAAAACATTTTAGGAGTATGCGATAATAAATTTATGACTCACGTAAACACGTGTTTGCATTAAGTAGGTATCTGATGACGAAATTATCGATTCAGTAGCTCAGAAAACCGATACTAATGATTAAGATGACATAGAAGACGTGAATAGTACATGCGCTCCATGGGTTTCCATCAAAGAGGCAAGAACCGTATTGAAAATACCTTACGAAATTTTATAAAGCAAACCAGTATCTTTGAAAAAGAAGAATTTTCTGCTCTTTATAGATTATAAAATGCTAGAGAACAACCAAATTATCTAAAGCAAAAAAAATACTGACTTTTTTAATGCCATATTTTTTATTTTAAAATGATTTGAAATAATGTTGATTTCTAATAAATAAAAACATGTTTGTGACCTCTGCAAGTTGAATTTTAATTTACTTTACATCTGTAACTCAAAATTTATAAGAATAAACCTCAAACTCTTTATGTCGAATCAAAATCCGCCTAAGTCGAAATCCTCCATAAGTTGAAAACTCTATAACTCGAATTTTTTGGCGTCTCCCTTGATATTCGACTTATAGAGGTGCTACTGTATTACATTGTTGCACCACTATACTTGTCCTATAGATAGTCTAAAGTCGTAAGCACAATAAAATTAAATGGAAATAGTCCAAGAAATTCGGTAGATAAATCCGTGCGTAGTTTCCTCCCACCTGCTTATCTAGTTTATCGGCTAGATAAGACAACAGCGACCTCTATCTGCAGCTACCGTCTCAAATGCGTTTCCCTTGTACCGTATAAGATGGTATAAGTGTCTCGGGAGGTACGACCTTGGCTCTCGTTAAAACGGGATCCGGGAATGTAATCTTGGCTTTTAAACTTATTAGAAAGGTCGATATACTTATGGGAAACCGTATTGGGATACGGTTTTAACGGATTTCGTATTTATTGGTGTTTATGCCGCAATTTGCAAACCCTTTTGGATTTTATTGCACGTTATGCGTCGTTTTATCTGGGACGTGTGCTGTTTCATTCATTTTAATAGTCAAGTTACAGAAATATAAAATAATCTTATTATTGGTGTGCATTGATACATAAACACCTGACTATAGGTAAGATTAGTAAATGTTTAAGATTAAAAAGGGAATCAATTCAATCTGATTTCAATTTTTTTAAATGTTACCGCCAATATCATGCGATGCATTTCATATATGTATATGGCTCTTAGTCGAATCTGTTTCAAAATACACTACAGAATATAGTCACAACATAAAAAGTGCAGTTCAAAGACCTTCTCTAAGTCACAATTTATTCAAAAACTATAAAAGCAAACGCAGCTAAAAGCTCAATATATAGCTAATTACTGGACATCTCTATCGGACTCGTGACCACCGCTGATGGAACACGATTGCAAACAAACCTAACACTCCAACTGAATAAGTACATTCATTCCTGGTCTTTCCTTGATATTTATATAGCACTAGTTACTTTAGAATTTACAATTTCAAGGGGAAATTACGAATTTAATTAATTACGAATTTAAATGTATTAAGGTATACTTAAGCTATAACCATCGAAACTAACTAGGGAATATACTTTCTTCTAAGAATTAGGGCAATACTTGTATTATATTGTCTAAAGAAAAGTTACGACAAATACTATAGGAAAAAACAGTCTCTACCTATATTTCTAGAGCTTACAATATCGCCAATGACAATACTATTACTTTTTTTAATTCTCATTTTATGGTCAAAAATTATCACATATTTCTCAATAACTTGTTGAACTAAAGTATAAGAGTATAACCACAAGGACCGCAAAACCGCAGAACAAATGCCACAATTTGGTTTTGGCGATTGGCGCTATACATCACGAGAGAACGCCCCTAACATCGCGTAGAGATAAGTATTGAAATATTATTTTCCTTGCCCGAAAGATTGATTCTTGGATAATAATTAATAAAGATGTGATATTCAAATAAATTATACGAATATTTTAAGAGCATGTATTTTTCAATGTTGTGACAAAATTTTTAATACTTCAAAATCAAATTGGATTGTCGCTTATTAGAAGCAAATTGAAGACATAATAAACTTTGTTATTAAACAAAGTATGTATCAAATAACATGTACGAATATTTAATTTACCAACTCAACACGGGCAAAACCGGGTGAGACTAGTAATCACACCCCATACATCAAACCCGTCCATTATAAAGTACAGAAATAAAAGTTCAAAGTGTTCATTACTTAAAAGGTCCTAATTCCGTGTTATCAATATGCATATAAATAACATCATTTATCTTAACGTGGGTCCTCAAATTCAGTAGCTTAATATATGCCGTGTTGCTTGTATCTCGTGAACGAATAAAACAAAAAATATTGTAAAGAAGCCGGCGGGTCAATGGATTTGAGAGTTAGTACGAGGTCTGGTTGTGGATTATTTCTTAAATGTGAATCAGAGGCCGTTTTAATTTCACTTTTAGGTTGATTCAATTATTGAAGTTACAATTAAATTTGATAGGGTTGACGGATTCGGGATAGAAGTTTGATTTTTTTTTAACGTGTAGAAGGTACAATATTGCACTTTGTAAACGTTCATAGACTTGTGCTATTTTGCTAGATCTGTCCGATTTATCACAGTTTTTACGAAGTTTTTCCTATAATCTAACAATCATAATACAAGCTTAGCTAAACATTCAAAAATTCTGTCTGGGAGCGCGTTGAATTTATTTATTTCGGTGTATTTCAAACCAATCAAGTGACTGCAAGAAATTGATCTATTACTTATTTAGGTTAGGTGTATATAATATTCTAAATATAAAAAAAAAACCTTCATACATTTTTATTACTATTAACATGTCCAGTTTGATTTTTAGATAGAACAGATTTTTTCCCAACTGGATCTCGGACTAAGATGCATTAGCGGCTAATAAGTCATTACGCTAGGGCACCGTTATTATTGCTTAGAAAATGGTACATTAAGTCTGCGGCTTAGTGTGATGTCATTGAATCAATTTTGTGTCGAAATACATTTGATGATATTATATTAATGTCATTTATTTGTTTATAATAAAAATGATAAAATCGAATAAGTTACTGCTTTATTAAATAGTCTTATTGGAATTTGTTTTTAAGCTAATACTGAACTATGTTTATCAAAGCTATCTTGTGTCTTTCTGACCAAGATAAATATAGGTATATTTATTTTATACTGCCAGTAAGACATTTTCATAATAATACGTACTTAGGTTTGTTCTCAATTCTTGATAATATAGGCAGTAAGAAATATAGGGACGTTTTTATTGTTTTTAGGTTTTCAGGTAGGTGTAGAAAAAATCAATCGTATCATAAACTAGGTCTGATCTCAAGCCTTGGCTTCATGCGAGACAAGAATTAAATTTTAATTAGGAAAAATACAAAAATAGTTCCCGTGTTATACACGCACGGCCGGGCTCTAATGAACAAGTTAATTAACGGCTGCGATATCAGCTGATAAGGATATCACGCACTACCCACACTGCATTGAACAGATTGGGCCAATTAGGGCTTAAGTTCAAAGTTGGAAGTGTCTCGTCAATGGTGAATCAAAGTCAATCTAAGAATCACGTAAACTTTTATAGGTGTTTTATTTATCAACTCGTCAATGATAAGTCAATCTGAAAATAATCAACTTTTTAAGTGTGTGTGTGTGTGTGTGTGTTTATCAATGGTCATTTTTTTAAAGTACCACATTTGAGATATGAGTTTATAGTGTATGTGATACTGTTATATTTTTTAAGTAATAAAAATAAATCGCTTAGATTCGTTAACGGTAACGTAGTTGCTATGTATATTTTAGATTCGAGTGCACTTTTTCTAACTCAAATAAAAGAAGTTATTGCTAATCAGAATACAAATTCTTTACACCTTGACGAGAGAAGAGATGAATTTTATTTCGAGTTGATTTCAATTCACAATTAATAGTAGCTCAATTTTGTGGAATTATTGATATTTCAAGCCATTCAGATATTTAGCAGTCAGGTTTAAGTTGAAAATACCAACAATAACGGACTAAAGAAGCAGTTTATACAACTAGAATCACTTCCACTCTTCTATACATAAGCTCTTTTATATATTTCTGTATTTTAGTGAAGCTGAGGTTACAGTAGCAGCGGCGACATCAATGGTAGCCCGTTAGTAAGTTATCGAAGTAACTAGCAGGTTTAAAAAGGTTTAAAAATAAGCTAATCTCTGTAGCGCTGTATCTGTTGGGAGTTCATTAGTGAGCTACCGAACGGCTCAACCGCGGTTATCGGCCGTGCCCTTATACAGCGTGTTGTTTTTAGAACGAATATTTTTGTTAGTATATAGTCATAAACTTGATACTATATGGACGTCGGTTGATAATTATTTTTCATGTTATATAGATTTATAGAAAATTATTGGATATTTAAAATTAATTTGTTGATTCATTAATCATCTAGCAAAGAATCGTCACCAGTTGAAATAGCTATTATTAGGACATCATAAATATAAAGCACAAGACAATATACTTCATGTATTAAGTAATTATGCGTTAAGAATTTTTTTTAAATCCACCAATTAAATTTAACGTGATTCTTTTAAGTAGTAGAAATATAAGGTTTATATTATACAAGCTTTTCGCACACACTTTCGGCAGCGTGGTCAAAGGAAAACATGCATAGTTCGCGTACCCGTTGGATTTTCGTGTGCCAAATTTTATGAAAATCGGATCAGCAGTTTTGCGTGAAGTACTAACAAACAAACCAAAGTTTCGCATTTATAATATAACTAGGATGTATTTGAATCGGTAGATTGAACAATCACATAACCTCTCTAACGTATTAGGGCCTGGATTTATGAACATACAGCACCCTGTACACAAAGGTAGTGTCGGCGGATCGGGCACCGCGCCGTGGATTGAGTTAAATGCCTTTTATCTCCTCTTAATGGCCCGACTACATGTCAATTCATCACTACACGTCTGGAGAGCGTTCCCGCGTGGAAATTAATTATTTTTTCATTATTTGTTTGTTATTCATTTTCGTTGCATTATTGTTATGTTGTCCAATTGGAGATTGAAATGCTCAGAGTTGTTAAGCTATTGCATAACTTCTATCGCGGGCCTTGAGCGCGGGGACCGAATCCAGAAATTCCGTAACGAAAAAACCTCACGCTCCCCTCTCCGACGGGCACGGAGGTGTGGCTTGAAGGCATAGCATGCAATAGCTTTCTTTACCGCGGCAGTTCCCCGAGTGACACACGTCTTTTTTTTCCTTGATCTTATGTAAGAAAGTAAATCTATCTTTTATGTAAGAAACCATATTTAATATTAAATCCAGTAGGAATATGGAGACAACTCTATTTCCAAATTTTGATCACACGCTGAACATCTATGTTGAAAATTATTACCTCTAAATTTATTTTCATAATTCTATTTAGAAAACTATGAGAAAACTGCTCAATTACATAAAACATTATTTCTAGAATTTTATAGTAAGTCGAGTAGAGTCTTCTTGCTTTTTTAATGCAACTGAAACAAAAGCTGAAATAGTATTATATCTATTTGCTAGTTAATTGAATACAAAAATCTTGCAGCTTTTATTTTGGCATTTTATCTCTCATAACCAAGCTTTAAATAGGAAACAAATCCTAAAGCAATAATAAAGAATATTCGCGATTTTATTGCTCATTCGACGGCCATAAATGTTTGGGGCCTTTGTCAAAGCATTTGTGATTCTTTCATATTTAAATACGAATAACGTATTGACACCTTTAATACTGGTTGAGTTTTACGGTGTTTTCTTTTAGTAGATGATATAATTATTAATTATACATCTGTGATAAGACCCCTTCTGTCAAAGTGATTAAAACATTCATTAAAACTGTGAAATAATAATTTAATGACCTCATTATATATTTCTCTATATTTAAATAACTTCATCGTCGCGAACTACCTACGCTTTGTTGTTCAATAAAACTTGAAAATCGTACCTATCAAAATTTTCTTTATATTGAAAAGTAATAAGGTAGTGCATGTAAATAAATAGCTCATAACATTATCGCGAATACACTTATTAACAAAAATACGACTCTATTACTTTTATTAAGATTTTAGTAGGATAGTAATCTATTCTTTTCGATTTTAACTTCCAATCAAGCGCCATTATTATTGTACTGTCCATTTCATTACTACCCTCTACGACTTGCACGAATTCCTAACGTTTTAAAACATAAAAGGATAAAAGATACAAAGGTCCACCGGAAGCCGATAAGCCGACAAAGCTCTTATAAATCACAGCCGTCGCCATCGACACAATTAAGTTGTTGGTTACTTACATATGCGACAATTTAATGTCTTTTAATGCACCTTATTGTGTGGAATGACGTATGGATGTAATTTAAGAACCATTAAAATGGTGTCGAAATTATTCCTGTGTGACGTATGGATGACCAATTTTGAGAAGTTTATTAAAAGTTTTAAAGATCGTTGTTGAATTTTTTGATGTAAGTTCTTTTGTGTATTCATTTTCGTCTTATGTAAAGGGCATATTATGTTGTTTGCATAAACATCATAGTAATTTTATGTATTAGACAAGTTATTTATAAATCTAATAAGATTGTTTAACTGCCAATGAACTAGATAATAATCAGATGCTTACTGATAATAAGCACAAATTCTTATACACTCTTATTCTAAGATGATCCAGAACAAAAGCTTATAACCGAATTAAGGCGAATAATTTCGATCGCTCACGCAATTTTCAAAACAGGTCCGCTATTCCGCCGAAAAAGGGAACAAATAACCCTTCCTCGATAACAACACTCGAGAATCGATTTCGAGACTAACCATTTAATTATTTTATCGATAATCTTGCGTTGGTAAGGCCGGGTTTATCCATACGCAATAAACGAGCGATTTTACGTGAAATAACTATCTATACTAGTAAGACATTGGAATATAATTCCCGAAAAATATATAGGCAGAGATTTAAAGGCAAGTCATAGGTATAAAGTTTTATAAAAGTCTATTGACTAGTTCAGAAAAATGATTTCTTTTACATGTTACAAAATGAGTAGATTTATCACGAGTACCTATATCTACATATATCTCAGAACTTTTATATTAACGTTCACAAATTTTGTTTAACACGCACATGCCAATTTATAAACGGACACTGTCAAAATCTTTATCTATCTTAGCACAGAACGTGTCAATTTATAAACCGTCACTGTCAAATACAGCGTTTTCCAACCGCTATCGCTCCCGCTCTTCCATCGCCTCAGCCAAGACCACAGTCTTAAGAAATAAGACGATCGGCGAGTAATCGTCGCTTAGCCCGACGCCCGGTAGCCGGCGGCGATCCGACTCGATTTTATCGTCTCATAACAGAATCGATTTATAAGTATCGATTATACGTATCGATCGGGATGCGCTTGCGGTCATTTCGTGTTTTTTTCTCGATAGCTACAATTTTGTCTTGAAACCTCCGTGACTAATTAGCGATTATCATTTTTCTAAAGTCGGATTTATTAGTTACGATATTCCAACGCTTTGGATGTTCTTACTTGATTGCTTATTTAGCTTTGTATTAGTTTTGTTTAGAAATATATAAATTAACATTATTATTCTCAGTATTGAGACGACTCAAACCTTTTTGAATAAATAAAAAGGCGCTTATTAATGTTATCCAACTAGTTAATTTTATCTGAATATTCAATTTGTTGCATATATCTTAAAATAATATAAAAAATATGCTACAGAAAACCTTCGTATTATAAAATATCTTATTAGAATTAAAATCTTATAGGTACCTACAACACCAATAAAAAGAAAGTACATCGATCCCTCCCTTACATGTCCGTGAATTATTAAAATAATTCTCAAAACATACAAGTTGTTCCCCCGGCGTTGCTTCTGCTGGCCATAACTCACTTGCACTGTTATTTAATCTGCCAACAAAATATTTAATGCTATATCATTACTGATTTGTTTTGGACATGGTGAATTTAAGGCTGTACGAAATTATTATTCTTCCGATAGGATTATTTTTTATTACTTTTTCTTACTTAAGCTTTAAAGTACTGCTGTAAGTATTTTTATACAGTATACAAATTATTCAGGATGTGAGTGTTGACTGTTATTTCAAAAAAAAAATTAAATCAAATAAAATCTATCTAAAAAAAGATGCATGCAAATACCTACTATACGAACATAGCCTAGAGGGTAGTCTATAATTTTCCATTAGTAAAATAATAAAAATTAACTGGGTTTGGATACTAAAAAGCTCCTTTTGTGGAAAATTCCTTAATGTCTTTTTTTACAATTATTATTAGTTATTAATAAATTTAATAGTTTTTGAGTCCAAGTAATTCAATCCGCAATATAAAATCTATGATATTTTTATTGAGGATGTCTAATCGTTTAGATTTTTTAAAACACGCTTTTTTATTATAATAGCCTATTCTTTTAATAAATCTTTATTTAAACAAGATCCGGGTCATTTATATTGAAAATTCTAAAAATGCTTATTATAAATTTTTCTGTGTTTTTCTTATAAGAATTCATATGTTTATACCTAGTACCTATCTGGATTTAATAAGAATTAAGAGCTAAATAAAAATGAGCTGAATTAAATTCGAATTCAAAATTAAAATTAAAATTATTCATGACTAGCGGTCCGCCCCGGCTTCGCCCGTGGTATATGTTAATGTTTTCTTTCTATAAGAACCATCCTCGTACTTCAAGGAATATTATAAAAAAAGAATTATCGAAATCGCTCCACCCGTTCACGCGTGATGCCGTGACCAAGGAAAACGGGTTTCATTTTTACATAATATGTACATATAGATTGTGCCTTTAAAAAAAAACGAATAAACTAGAGTAAGTAGGTACTATCAAACGTCATTCCGCAGGAGAAGAGAAACTATTTTTTTGCTTTAACTACTACACGGTCATAAAATTTTTAAATCAAATAATTTTCGCGTGACATTGAAACAGTACACAGTCCAATTTAAAACACGCGAGAGCAAGGGAATAATAAACATCATTTTTAATTCCCTACGAACGGACAGAACCTTTCGCAGTGCAATTATAGTTATCTTCTTACGATAACGTTGTATTTAACAAGATTCAATTATGTTTTGACGTGAGCGATATAAAGTACATAGTTTGTGAGCTACCGTCCGGTTCGATCTGTGTACTCTGTATTTTTATTTGGTGTAGTCTGTAGATGCTGATTATAATATACGTAAAATATATAAATAAGTATGTTACATCTATTTTGAAGAAACTGCGGCACTAGTTGAGCTATCGAAGTTCTATAGAAGAGATGTTTTTAAATAAATATTTTGTGGACTTTATAATTTAATGTTTGATTTCTAATATGATTTTGAAAGTTAAGAATGCCCTGTATATTTATCATTTATATAGTTTACTTAAAAGCGTTTTTCAAAGCTTATGAGAGCTTAGGTATGTAGTTTTTTTCTTAAAAGAACTAGATGAACGCTATTTTAAACCATAAGAATATTTTGAAATGAAAACCAATATAAAATTATGATTTTGGGAATTAATGAGAATGGAAACCTACGAGAAACATAAAAATGAGATAATCATAACTGACAGATAACTCATTGAAACCCGCTCTTACCACTATATAAATAGAACAAAAAGTAAACACAAAAATAGTAAATACGGAACATCATTTACAGCCTATTTTTAATTAGTATATTTTTTTGTATCGCAAGAAGTTTGCACATCTCATCAGAAAAACGATACAAAATGTTATCAAAGTTATTGAGATAACATTTACTTTATCGAAAGATGTTGAAAACATGTTTTACTTTATGTAAAGGCTGTTCACCTGATGACAAGAACAACTTTCTGTCTGGATGTATTTATATAGTCTATTAGTAGCAACTTTATTATAATAATAAGTTGAATATTGTTATTAAAATTAGGGTGCTAGAATTTTATTATTACAATATACAAATTATTAGGAGTTAAGAAAATTGCCATGGACACGCCAGAGAAATGTTTTATTTTAGAATATTATATTTTATTGTTAAAATATATAGGGCTGCTTATGTATATTATAGCAAGATTTAGAAACAAGTCAACTTTTTGAATTACCTTATTCCACCTAGGCATTTTCACATCACGCTAAATTAAGAAAAGGCCATTTAAGAAAAACATTTCTAATTACTATACTATCTATTAAATCTTTGAATCTTAAAGACATGCCTTTTTAGTATGTACATATTAAATATAAGATTCAGCTTTGTTTTTCAACTCCTGCAACCCTGTTTAAGTTCTATGTAATCGTTTCTAAATCAAGTAAAATACGTTTTTCCTATAACTTCGGTTCTGCACTAAACACGAAGGCGATTTCGAGTACGTCGTTCAAAAACTCATGCCCCAAGCAACAGTAAAAACATAAATCATAATTCGCGTCTCACATACCACTACTAGCACGTATTATTAAATGTTACATTTGAGAAACGCTCCGGTGCTTCGTAAAGGTTACAATAATTACGGTGAAATTACACAAACCGTTTTATGAACAATTAAATTCCTTTCTTGTAAATTGTAGATAAATTTCTTTCTAGTAATGAGAAATAATAAGTGGCCGTGACCTCAGTTCTTATATTATTTAATAGAAAATGATTAATTTTGGATGAGAAACTTAATCTTTTAATGTTTTTAAAGAGATTGTATCCTTTAAAAGTTATAAAAGAACGACTATATGACAACAATATTTATAAAGCTTTAATAGAGCCATTTCTTCATAAGAATAATGATTAATAACTAGATTAAAACATTTGATAATACGATCAAACATCTACATACAAAGAAATTCCAAAAACACATATTTCCATATCTTTACCAAAACTGTAACTCACTGTTTGCATTACAAAAACTAACACTTTAAAAGCTTACGCAAGTTTTAGTTGACAAAAAGTACCATTTCTTACAATATGAACAATCGACACCGTACCACCGGTACTTTTGTTTATAAGCAATTTGCATAATTTAACCCTTCACTGTGAAGGGACAATATGTCCATTTTATTGGAGCAAAAAACGCGAAATTTTATAACTGTTTGCTGACGATTTCTTTATGAAAGCTGAGCGGAAAAAATTGGAAATGTACGGTATTGAGAAAAAACTGTTTGTACTGAAATTTGTGTATGGTAAGACTCATTTAAGAAAAAAATAATTCTTAGATGTTCTTTAGATTCGCCTGAATACAAAATTGAGACCTCCACGTGGCGATCTACATAAGTCATAACCTAACCAATATAAAATTATTTTAACATAAAATCACTGTATGTTAATCTGTTATCAAATAATTTGTGTCGTTAACTAAGAAAAAAAATAACTCCTCACATAATATTATTTATAACCATTTAGCATAACTTAAACGTAAAAAATATTCAAATACATTCACAAATCACACTCGTAACAAATATTTATATATTTACCCTAACCACAACATTTAAATTACTAATTATGCATTCAATAAAAGATCGTTCATTCAAAAATCTTGCGCACGCGCCTCTGTTATTAAAATGTACACAGAAGCCCGTATTAATGTTAATGTATGTAAAATAAAGGTGTAATGAATTTACAAGTTATCGACAGATGGATACATCGAGTTATATTCTTACTATTCCACAATTAGTATGTAATTATTATCCATAATTGGGACGAATTACTAACGGCGCTTAACTTTTATGAGTTCCTGGTAATATTAAAAGATGTCGCTAGTGTTTTTATTAGTATATAATGTTTTGCATTCTTGACATTTTCTTATCATCATCGTGAAAATACAAATACGGAAAGCGATTAACCTTAGTAAAATTTTAGTAAACATAATATTCTTATCTAACATCATTTAACACACGGAGTTTAAAAATTATACAAAAGAAAACACATTACACTCGGTCCAATATAACTAACCACAATACTATTTTTACGAGCGCTCACGCTTGCCCAACCCTTTGTTCTCATAATGTTCAAAACATTTACCTCTCCTACAATATTTATTTAAACTGTCCCGACCCGAAACTAGAGCAAACAAATAAAACACTAAAACTCATAAAAACTAATATGGTCTCATCCGACCGAGCGGAATTACCCGACAGTCCGACACTACAAAAAATAAACATACTTATTTCTATTTAGCGAAGATATTAATAAAGTAACATCTAAATCATTACTCAAATATTTTGCTACGCGAGCGACGCCCACAAATCTCGATATAAATATGTTCCGAGCGATTTATAGCCTTATTTGCATTAATTTTGAATTCATAAATTCTTTTGTTCGACAAACGCTTAAAGCGTACACATTAAACAGTTATGGTCAAAACAAAAAATATCGGGCGACAATGAGAGGACAGTAGCCGGCAAAAAACGTAACGGTCTCGATTTTTTAACGACATTTTTGAACCCTTTAGAAATATTCCGTTAGAGGCACAAAGCATCTT
>CAJQZN010016097.1:0-12785 GCA_907164685.1 Colias eurytheme | reverse complement strand
AGCTGCTCCACTTGCTCTAGCTTTCTTTTAGCACCCTCCAACCTGTGCTATAGGGCGTGCTTTATTTGCAACATATAGACACTATTTCCGTCAATTCAGATTTAAATTTGTAGTTTAAATTTAAGTAGCGATAATTATTGACTAAGCTTTGCAGTTTGTAGTATCGTAATATTTTTATAGGTGAAGTTTTTTTTACTAATCAATAATTATATAACTTGAGACTCTTTATTCTTACTACACTTTAACTCTCTCTCTCACTCACTTTTTAAAAAAAACTTGATTGCGGGCTATTGCGACAGTTCTTAATTTAAAAAGCAGACGACGCCCAACGAGCGGTACCCAAGTTAGCGAAGCAAGCCTCTACACACCTATTCTACTTTTTCTTCAGGAAAAGTGAAACATCCTGTAGCTAGGTGAATTATTAACAAAGTCAGCATCCGTCACGTCGCCTGTCCGCGTTTCGTCACACGCGCCCATTAACGTTTCAGCCCGACCACGAAAACATTCCTTTGATTATTGAGAAATATGGAACCGTATTATGGTTTATGCGAGTTGATTATGAAATGCGCTAGGTTTGTATGTTTTTTCGAGCCATTAGGTACTTATTTAACATTGTTTGGAGACATGATTCTGCAAATAGTTGTTTCTAAAAGTATAAGTATTGGAGAGTACTGACGAGTGAATTTATAATATATACTAAACCATTTTATGTTTGTTTTACAAATTCATTAAATAGGATAAGTGGACATTCGTTTCACGTTTGAGAAAACACAGTACTTTATGTCTTTTTCTCTTTCACAATCCATCGAGCGGCTAAGCTGTTTACGACACAGAGTTCCACAGAAATATAATAAAAACATACATAACCATTCCTCTGGCGCAGTTAGATAAAACAATAACACAATATTTTTATACATATGTGGTTTGTCAATGCAACTATCGGTTCTAACACTATCCTATTTTCAGCAACAGTTTCGAATCCCTTCCGGTCTACTTCTTAGAATAACCTTATTTATTTCTTTGAGTAAGAGTGACACTCGTCAAAGTACCATCTTAAAGTTCGTTTCTTATTTTTACAAATAAATAACAGTAATTCGTGTTTGACTTTAATTTTGATCTATGTAATTGCGTGGAAGCGAGACCATATTCCACGTAAAAGACAACTTGTTAATCAAATAAAAAAAAATGTATTGCCTATGCCAATCAGGATGTAATTTTCTACATTTTAGGCGGGCCACAGGGCGGGCAAAAAAAATACACACATACACATATGTTAATTACTCTTCACTCTACAGCATTTCGCTAATAGCTCTTCTAGTATGAGTCAAAACATAAACGTCACACACACACACACACACATGCACATTTGAACTGCTACACACGTCAGGATATCGTAAATCATGGACGCACATTAACTTACCACCCAGCACGTAAATTAATTATGTTTTACATGAAATTCTACAAACTGTCTCGACGATTAATTGAATTTCCGTTTGTCTTGTTGTATGTTTAGTTTAAAGACCAAGTTAATACTAAGATAAAACCTAAGCCGAAAATACATAAATAAAAATACTTTTTTTTACTCAGTGACCTACAGTAATAGAAGTGTCACAGTTCAAGTCTATATTTCAGTGTAAGCTACAGTAATATATCACGCAATGTAAAATTTAAAACGAGAAAAATATAATTACTTTTACATAACCACAATCGCATTGACCGCTTTCCCGCTTCCTTCTGAAATTAAATTAGATCAAACCTTAGTAGGTATTTAAAAAAATATTTATAGACTGCATGCGATGCAATTGTATTGAAACTATCGTCATGAAGGGTAGAGGTGTAGAGTAATATATGTGTATGTTCTAGTGTTCTCGAACCATAAAGTTAAAGTTGGACTATTTGTGATATCTATAGATACCAATATACACTTGACTCACGTGGCCGTTTAAAATTAAAAACTAATTGATAGACAAGTAAATGATGTTCTAACGCTTTCTTTTATATAATTTTATCAAAACTATAACGAATTACCGTGTAGTATCGTTATAAATACTGGCCCGGCGACTTGCGCCAGTGCGCGTCGCGATCACTTGCGCAAGCGAGCGCACTGATGGATCTCGTAAATCAGACTTTTCTTCGGTTATAGAGTCATCTGTTATTAGTAGTGGAGGGGATACAGACTGAAACAATAATTCGTAACTTTATTACAGTTGTTTTTATCTTTATTACAGTTGTTTTCAGCTATGTTTTTCAGTTTATTATTAGTTTACAGTTAATAATCCAAGTGGAGACATCAGAAAAATCCAAAATAACAATATTATTATTGATTAAAATTTATTCAGCTATCTTGAGCTGCATGTTGTGTATCTAAATTTGTAATGTATCTAATAATAATCTGATGAGAAGTATATTTAACTGTAATAGCCCCCTAAAATGTTTATTTCCACATATAAACAAATCCATCAGCTAGCATTCAACAAATCAGACAAACAAACATACATTTCCATCTACGATTATATTTACGTAATATCATACCCGTTCCACAACCGATATGTCGCTATCATCAAGCAGCGCCCTCTGGTGTGCGCTGGCGTTAGGTGTGGACGTCACTATCCCCACCTGGTAATACCGAATGGATGAGCTAGTATTCGATATCAGTAGCTATTTAACATTGGTCCAAACATAATTGATACTCACCGAAATGTGCAAATTCCTTTGTGTAATGGATATCGATAAAATATGTAAAATACTTCGTCGTAAAATACTCATAATATGGCTAAAAGATAAAAATAAAATACTTTTTGAAATTAAATTAATTTAATTCAATAAATAAAAATAAAGTAAATAAGATTATCTTCATTCTGCACAGCCAGGCCTTATTATCCATATTAGACACTTGACATCGTTAAAAAGGTAAAAATACAAATCTATAATCCAGAATTTTATGTTCTCATCCGAGAAAACAAAAAATCATGGTCAACCCATCATCAACGGTAGGGTGACTCTGTAATTGGCAAAGCTAATCTTAACCATTAATTAAAATAAACACAAAAGGAAGTAACATGACCAAATATTGCGTTAGTTGCAAATCTAAATAAAAAACTTCTAAACTATATTAAAATCATGAGCATTGAAAAGTTTTTTGCCCTAAATCTTTTCTGGATACAAATGCTAGGTGCACGACAGAACCTAAGACCTAATCGTCAAAAGTTTATTTTATCTACTCTTTACACGACCCGTCATCTCCCGAACCGTCATACTGGCTGTTGCAGACCCAGTTGGGGTTCATGTCCAGGTCGGGCAGGTCACGTGACTTGCGCGGTTGGCGACACAGCGACTCGTAGGAGCGATGCTCTTGCATTTGATCGTTCTTGCTCGAACATTCTTTTAGCTGTAGGAAGAAAGATTTTTATGAGTGCCGTGGTAAGGACATATTGAAAAGTACAAGATGATTTGAGATTTTCATCAATAGCTCTATCATGACGTATCAATCTGGTTGACGAAAAAAGAAAAGTAGAAGCTATGTGTAGGTAGTTTTATAAGATTTTGGTTTATTTATTTTTTAATTAGAACATCAGAAGCACGAAGCTATACTATTATAATCTATACCTACTAATATTATAAAGCTGAAGAGTTTGTTTGTTTATTTGAACTCGCCAATCTCGGGAACTACTGGTTCGATTTGAAAAAATCTTTCGGTGTTAGATAGCCCATTCATCGAGGAAGGCTATATACCTATCATCTCGCCAAGACCAACAGGAGCACTGCGGGTAAAACCACGGAGCACAGCAAGTTTGTAGGTAATATATTTTGAAGGCACAGGAAATCGAAGCCAGTAAGTAGTGTACCTGCGCCTTGGCCTGGCGCAGCTGGCGGCGCATCTCGCGAATGATCTCGTCCTTGAACTGCGCCCTTAGCGCGGCCACCCGGCCCTGCTCGTCCAGCGCCGCGCACACGCGGTGCAGCGCGTGCACCTCCTCCGACAGCGACACGTTCACCTCGCGGAGCGCGCGCACGCTCTCGCCGCTAGACTGTAAACCCGACGTGTTTTTCTACGTTTTTTGTACTCATTTTGTGGTCAGATATAAGCTGAATGTAATAATTTTTTGCGATGGGTCAGGATAAAAAACACATTACAAATGTGAAAAAAGACTCTTTAAAGAGGTTTAACGAAAGGGAGGAATTGCGAAAAACGATTTCTGTATCCATTCAATGAGGAGATGGGCTTATTTCTATTTCTTTATTGTTATCGAATTCAAAAGTAAACCCTGATTTTGATATTGTATTATATTCCAGTCTGGGAATCGAGCCCAGGACACCAAAACTTATATAAATAGCGTGCCTTAACGCTGACCTCCATGTGTTGCAGGCGCGCCTGGTACGGCGCGTCACCACGCAGCATGTCCCCGTACTCCTTCACCGGCTCCATGTCTCCGCACTTTGAAGAAATTACATTTCCAGAAAGATCTTTTGATAAAACTTTGGAGATTCGAATGAGTAAAAAAGTTTATCAACAATAATATTAATTTCTGACAAAAACTTCCCTGTATGGGTACTAAAAAATCTTATGAAGCTAACAATTTGTTCCACATAGTAATAATTTTGTTTTAGTAGTAATAAGTTTGGACCAATGTTATCAATTTTCATTTATAAAAGTTATAATATACCTCTTTGGTTCCAGGGCAGCAGATCTCCGCTGTGACGGAAACGTCCTTTTTGCTTACATCACTGAAATATCAATAATTAAAGATTCTATCCAGTTTGTCACCTAATAGTTGTAAATAAAGGTAACAAAATATACATAAGGAGCACGTATCTTAGCATTTTAACTCAGTATCATTTTAATATTCCCTTCATCAGCGAATGGTTCTGTACGATTTGATACAATTAAGTTGTAGACATTCAAATGCTTTATGGTTCAGTTCACTACTTTTTTCATGAAAATAAAATACACTTACGGAGTGTGATAAGTTGTCATAGACGCGTCTTTCTTCAAACTCTTTACAGTCAGTTCGTATTGCTGTACATCCTTGCTTAGTCTTTTAATTTCTCTGCAAATATTTTTCGACAGGTAATATACGTATGTAATTGTTTTTTATTATTCCTTAGTTCGACTACCTATTATAACCTGGTAAAGTTTACTTGAATAGAAGCTAGTTTGAGTTATGGCTTGAAACCGTGATATCAGGAAATATTCAAAAGGTCATTACATCCTGTGCCCATCAAGCGCAAAGGTCACTGAAACCCATTTAGGAAACCGTGCCTAAATGCCCCATATGCCTTCGGTAGCACAATTTTGCGAAGATTTTTAATCATTTCACATTGTTACCTATATATTACACCGAGGCCGAGGGCAGAAGGCAGCCCACGGCCCTGTCTCTAAAATTTAATTGTACGTAGAGCAGTCCTATCACCATGTCCTATCCTTAATTGAATTAAGTAATATTCGATTACCTGTCTTTATGTAAATTCTCCTTTTGTAAAGTATCAATCTTAATTCTTAATTCGTTCACTTGATCGCCGCTCTTTTTACCATTGTCGTTCTATAAAACAAATAAAAACAGAAATAACTGTAGAGATTGTCTAATCTAAAAATGAACGCCCCTCCACTGTGTTTACGCTCACATTCAAAGTACGTGTATAGACGCAATACACACAAATTGGTCTGCCTCATTGGTCGTTCAGTCCTCCAGTCCCGTCCATGCCCGAACGACAGGACCAGTTGGCCAACTAGTGCATAAATGACGCGATGCACGACAGAACGGACGTGTCATTCCGTACATAGCGCGCTCTCCCCGCCATACAATGCTAGGCACCTGAACTGATCGCCCGATTAGTTGACAAATCAGTGCGCGAGTGTCAAAGTTTGCAGTAGAATCGACGCGCGCACACATATAAAGTGGTTCAATAATTATTTGTCCTCACACATTGAAACAATTAAGTTTAGTGGAGGGGCGTTCATTTTTAGATTAGACAATCTCTAACAACATTTCCACTTAAAAACGCTTAAAATACCTGCTAAGCTTTCTGTGTAAACAATATAATATATGTGATTCTTATTCGAATTCTCTGTGAGACTGTTGGTTCCCGCTAATTTCTGTAATATGGACCGATTTGACGGGACTTTCAGTGGTCTTTCACTTAAAAATAGTAACAGCACAGCTAGTATATTAAAGCAGGCTACTCACATACCTGCAGCAGGAACAATATTGGAATTCAGCTCCTAAATTGTGATGTGTGACAGCTGAAATTGCTCCGACCGCTGTACAACCGACTACGGCAGGTGTGTGAGTAGCCCGCTTAATAAAACACAAAATAATAAATAGTGTATAAGTATATTGAATAATGTATAAACATCAAAAAATAAATATATAAACACGATCACAAATTGTGGACTTTATTTAATTTATTTTTCCCCTTGTGTTTTGTTTTATTTGTGTCGCCTTGATCCATTGTTGGATTCCTGAAACCAAAGCAGCAGTGATGTATTTTAGTACACCCGTAAATCTGTACCTACTACATACCTAATTTTGATGATTATTAATTAAAATTATTGGCAATAAATTGTAAAAATTTTCCAAAAAAAATGTGATTATAATTAATACTTTAATATTCGCTTTGTATGCGAATATTATAAATGCGGAAGTAACTCTGCCTCTCTGTCTCTCTGTCTCTTCTTCACGCCTAAACTACTGAACCGATTTGGATGACATTTGGTACAACAAGAGATTATTATTATTATTATTAAGGAAATTCCATGGGAACGGGAACTATGCGAGCTGTCCCTTGACAATGCGGCCGAAACTGCAGGCCAAAAGGCAGAAATAAACTATTAAATTCAAAATAATTTGAAAAAGTTTAAGTACTAACCAAGCAACCGGCCCAAATATATCAGACTGCGTGACTTCGTTAAAATGTATGCTGTCAATCGCGCAATAGTCGAACTCGCGCAGGCGCCGCAGCACCTCGAGCAGCCCGCGCAAATCAGAGTCTTTTCGCGCCAAGCGGCGGCGCAGTGACGTCACTTCCGCGCGCAATTCCGACACCATCTACGCGGATTACAACTTTCAATCGCAACTTACGGCTAGTTACGTTTTTATCACAGCAAGCAATATTGAAATATTGAAAAGCTAACAAACGCCTAATAAATCAAAGTGAATGCGAAAACAGTGTAATTATATTATGAATGCTCACAAACTGACATTCAATGCATAAAGTATTAAAAAAACTATCACCAAACGCAGTTTTAAATACAAATGACGCGCTTGCAAGACAACCATGATACTCGTATAATCAAAAATAAGATAAAAAGACTAACTTCAGTATATTTTCTTCGTTCACTGAGCAGCCGTGTTGTGAGGTCGATCTCCAAATCTTCCACTGTCTTCGCGAGTAACTTGTTCTGTTCCACTAGATCGCTGACCCAAGATTTTAATAACTGGACTTGTTTCTAAAAATATAGGGATCGCTTTACTAAAAATACAGTTATAATGTACTTCTGCATTTAGTTTTAAATTACCTAACTTCATTTAAATTACATTTAAATAAACATAAAGTTAATGATCTAAGACATAAAGCGATTGAACTTAAAAAAAGGATTTAAAATATTATGTAGCGAGCTATACTCCTCATGCTTTACTCAAGTTGACAGAACCGAATACAATACGTTTTGTTCTGGTAAGTTAAATTCCTGCATACAAAAAAAGCGAAATCCGTTCATCTGTGTGGAACAGTATTCATTCACAGATACATCCTCATACAAGCAAAATATTCAATAGTAAGAACTAACTTGCAATTTATTCGAACCACTCGTCGAACTAATAAAATTCAGCCTCTCTTCATATGCCCGGTGTACTTCGTCAAGCACGGCCAGAGTGGGACCGGAGTCACACGCACATTTTGTATTGTCTCCGCTTGTTTCCATATCTATTGCTATTTATCTTAGGATGATCTTAGGTAAATGGACATTGCTTAGTAAAATATTCTGTCACGGATCGTGTCAATATTGTATTTTTTTCGGTTTTGATAGTTTATGGTTGGTGCACATAAACGATAGTTCTAAATAAATATATCACTCAAAATTCACTATTAGAGCTAGCGCGCACGAGCAACTTTGTCTCCGCAACTATTTTGTCTCTCCCATCAATTTGTATGGGGAGTTGCGTCGCTACGTGCGCGCACTTTCATACTAGCCCGCCCATGGGTGGAGAGACAAAATAGTTGCGGAGACAAAGTTGCTCGTGCGCGCTCGCTCTTAGTGAAAATCACGTGCAAATTTTATCGATTTGTTTTTTTAAATATTATAGATCCAAGATATCATCTTATCATTTCTAACAACATGACTGTAACTAGACTACTGAAAATATGTCAATCGATTTAATCACTTAAAAAATTGTAGGTGCATCACACTATATTACAAAAGGTAAAATAAAAGACATGAATATTTCCAATAATATATTATCTACAACATTTGGACTAACATTTGTACCTACTGTGTTTGACACAACATCGATTTATAATCATTGCAAAAATACATAGTACTAGAGGCAAGATAATTTGCATATATAAACATAGTAACCGCAGTTTCAAACGAAAATAATATATTTTCTAATAATCAAGTTTAGTCGCTCTTTTAAATGAATAGAATAGAAAACCATAAATTCCGTGTATTTTTTCTGGATAGTTCTTGTTTCCAAAAAAAATCGGATTCCTATCTATATTTATGTCAGAAAAACATTTAAAATCCTTAATTTTTTTATTCATATAATTAATAAACATAGTTAATAATCTGGAAAATCTTGCCCCTAGTACTCTCACAATTGTTCTTAAACCAGTAAGTTATACACTAGTATATTACAAAATAACGTTTGTGCTGACCGTACGTAACAAAAAGCTTCGAAAATATAAGGCATTGGCCAAAAGTATGGAAGCATAGCCTTCACTAACCAAAATATGTTTTGTCTAAAAAAGATATTTGTTGACGGTACTTGGAAGTCTACTACATTTTGAAGAACATCAAAACTACATATATGACATCTATATAATATACAATATTAAGTTTTACAAAATCAGACTTGAATTTCATAGTTTTAATGGTAAATACGAAAAAGCACATGTTTTGGCAACTTGCATGAGATTACTAACATTTTATATACAATACGCATGTAATATAATATAGTTACGATGTTTAATTACTACGCATTGTTAATTATAAATACAGTAAATACTCCCTAAATGCAATAAATTATATGAAATACAAAACGTTAAAAGCGAAGATTTATAAAAGGCACATTCAATAAAAAACATGAGCAATTGGTTTAGACAACAATAATAGATATGTCCTTCTCAATCTCAAGAAATATTCGTCTGTGTGAAAGAGACAGTTATAGTTTTAATACAAAGGTGAAAACGTTATTTTTCACTTTACGTCCAAAGTTTTTTTTAATATGTCAAATAAAACACAATTCCGCTGATTTCAAATTATTTTTACAATATAAAAATCGTAAATATTAAAAGCGAGTAGCTTCACTCAATATACTTATAAAAGCAGAGTCCTTAGAAGTAAATAAAACTACAAAACAATCGAACAATAAAAAATGCAACTCTACCACTACGATAAACTTAGTTGTATGTACATTAGGAAGTATGCACTATGTGCCTTATTATTATAAAAGCTTGATATGTTTCGCCTAAATGTCGTCGCCTTATGAATAAATTAAGTAATATGCAGCATAATAATAAACATGAATACATAGTTTGTTGAAGTGTAAATTCTTTAGGCGCGTTGAGAGTAGAATTTCAAGGTCGCGTCATGGAAATACCGTCACGTCAGGGAGAAAAGTGACAATTATGGTATCTTTGAATCTTGCCAAAGAAGTTTCACTTCAGACACGTGTGCTCGGTATACACGCTCTTTTTTTATATTATTACATAATATTTAATCAATGAAAATTTCAATTAAACGGGATTTAAATTATTGAAAATGTCCCAATAAAACCTAGTAAACATTTCAGTGATGTAGATGTCTTAACGTAAATTCGAGTCAAACTCGTATAAAAGAACAACCAATTTGATTCAAATTAATGAATTTTTATAATGAAGTAAGTCGCGTATTAAATCCCTTACTTCCTTAATCTCATTTTTTTGAATAACAAACAACTTGTATACTTATTAGTTATTACAAAACCGTATATTTTTACAAGCCTCTTCGTAGGAATATATCGTGCTTGTGAAAATAATATCTCGTTAATTAAAAATTGAATGTCAAATAATAAGGATAGTAGAAATTTATGTTTCTTGATATAATAGTTATACATAATCACAAAATAACCTTATATCTAAAAGATCACACTTCAAAATAATAGAAATAGTGTATTGGTCCTTCGAGCCGGATTTGCCCCGTGAACCATGAACGTTATACAAAATATTAATAAATTTACATGAAGTTAGTGTAATAGTCGTTTTGTGTGCTTGTATGTTACCTCTTTAACTGTTTTATAAGTTCTAAGAAGGTATTTCACACATTATTTTGTGACAAAAATATCTAGAATTTTGACTTTTTAAAACTTTCACAGTAAAGGGAATGAAACTCATATTATCTTATGCAACACTGATTGTCCAAAAAATGTAATATCGATCATAAAAACAGATAAGTAAATAAATATTGTAACATTAAATGCATTGTAATGCTTATGAAAAATAAAATTGAACTAAAAACCCGACTGTGGATTCTGTAGAATCTGCAATAAGAAAATTTGTATAAATTAGTTTAAAAGAAAGTTTAGAGACGTGAAACATTAAAGTGATAATAACATTCAAGTTGATAAACATTGTATATTTTACGAAATACCTCTTTAATGGTTGCTATCTAGCAAAAATATGGCAAAAGGGCAATAGACATGAATTTTAATGATTCATATTACCAAAATATTAAACAGCACTAGAAAACTGGATATTAATTTCCCAAAAAATGCTCTTTACATTATGCCTGTTATTAATAAATTTGGTTGTCGAAGTGTCTATACACATTATTATTATAGTCGAGCCAATTTAATAGGCAACATTTGACGTCTATCAATTTTATCTTCGAAAAGAGGTAATCTGCTTAAAAACATCGATTAAAGTGAATTAACCGATACAGACTTGAAACATTTGTCAATCGAAATTGAAACACATGTCAATTTTAAAATTCATCATGCGAATCACTGTCCCTGTAATATACTTTATTTCTTAAATTTAAGGAGCAAAATAAGACGAGTATCTACTTAATTAAAAAAACACAACGCATTTATTAATTTATGATGATTTTTATTCACAAGAAATCAATGCATTCGATTCTAGATGTCAGATTTCGATTATAGAGTAACGTCTCTGTTATTTAAAAATAAAAAAAGTTTATTGACACAATATTGTAGCGACGTCAGTTCTTTAAATCAGAAATTGTTTATTATTTTAAGAATGGTTTATTAGTAAAATCAAATCTTAAAATTAATTGTATCGGTCATTATTATTATAAATATGTAATCTTAATTGAAAAAAGTTAAACAAATGTGCAGTTCTAACAAAACAAAATAACATATTATTCTATGACGTCGTTACTAGGTTACGTTGTTGAATTTTGTTGAACTGTCAAATGTTGCCCATTAAAATGGCTCTATTATACACTGTATTTTGACCTAGAGTAATAAAATCTATAAGCCCACTTATCTAGTAAACTAAATTTTACACTATCACATCCATCAATATTTATTTTTCGTTAAACAAATATAGAATTAAGTATCTGTATTTTGACCTGGAATTCGAAATACTGTTATCCTCCCTAGATAGAATTCTCTATTAGTCCATACAAAATCTATCACAATACTTTTAACATTTAGTCTTAACTTATTCCAAATCGGGGCCCTTATTGCCTCTAAAGTTCCAAATTAATTACTCACTGAACCATACAAAATTAATCACAGAACTTATAACGTCTAGTCTTAACCTAAACTTAGTAAGGTCCTTAACTATCGTTAACATTTATTCTGAACGTATTCCAAATTGGGGCCCCTATTGCCTCTAAAGCTCCAAAGTGTACTTACCACGACGACGCTCAGTAAAAGATTTTGAGCTGTTCGTAAGTGAGGAAGAATATAATGTTCCAGGGCCCCATCCGGAGCCACGTGGGAACGAACCCTTTGTACAGCGCTAGAAAACCTTCGTTCCGGACCGTCTGGAATAAAAGGATGAAAATGTTAATTAATTAATGAACTTGTAGAAAAAAATAAATTGCTTTATGGTTATAAGACCAAGTGAAGAAGAGTAAGTGGGTAGATTGATGTAAAGTGTCTAATATGGTTCCTGGTTCTAATATTTCATTATATATGTCAAAAGATATTTTATAGTTGGATAAAAAATAAATGAAAAGCAACTTACTCGTACGAAGCAATCCACTGTTCCTTTATATATTTTTTCACTATTGACGCCTTGATCTTTCACTTTTCTTTGGTTCATTAAGCGAGTCTGAAATAAATATTTGGAAAATAAATAAAAATTTCAGCCAAAAATTTCAGTCACGTCCTTGAAAATGCTGCTCATCGCCAATAAATGTGAAACACAGAAAGTGTTTCTGGTAACATTTCAATATTAAGAATATGTGCTTAATTCCACAATTTTGTTTAAATACTATAATAATAATCTGTGATTGAAAGTAAAATAATAATATTAATCTGAATAAAAAGACACATAATTTCCAGGGGACGAGTATTTGCGTACAAAACAAATATAATGCCAATTTCGCTATCGATTTC
>CAJQZN010016096.1:0-28705 GCA_907164685.1 Colias eurytheme | reverse complement strand
AAAAAAGCTCATACAGACATTTTCATCGCATTTTACGTATCAACCATTTATATAAAGACCTGATCAATGCGACTGAATGAGACCATTTCAATGAATATGTATAGCACCTGATTTACAAGTTAACACACTAGCAAAATAATTTATACACGCGATTATACGCTCCATTGCCTGTACATAGAGGCCATTTTGCAATATACGCGAGTTAATTCAACAGCACCGATTGTTGTTAAGGTATTCGAGCGTAAAGATCTCGTAAATGAATGGGCGCAGCTTTGTTTACTTACTACTCCAGTAATTGTATTATCGTTTATTTTCATATATTTTGAAGAATATTTTCGAGGGAATTGTTATTTATTTATTGACAGGACTATTATTACAGTATTGGATGAGTATTTATTTTTATTTTAAACTTAAAAACATTTTCATATAAAACGTTGTCAAAACGCGTATTGTATACTTTTATGGCTTACACTTTGAATAAGTTCATGTAGAGACAAGCGTCACACACTACACGTCTTAAGTCTATAAGCCCTAACTTAACAAACTCTTTGCTAAGTATGTGACTTGGCCGTTTCAGTACTATGAGAACTATTGCAATATATAAAAAAGCCAAACTGATTAATCAAATGTTTCAAGTACGATGAAGAGTAAAATTATTATCTTTAATTAAACCCTAATTTTGAATAGTCTCTGTTAATTGTACATAATCTCTAGTTAATCTAGAGCCTCGTTATAAACCAACAAAATTAAAAAGCACTGATCGAATTACCATCCCTTTTTAGCCGGGTTATACTCATTGAAATGATGTCATTATAAACCAACAAAATTAAAAAGGACAGATCGAATTACCATCCCTTTCTAGCCGGGTTATACTCATTGAAATGATGTCATTATAAACCAACAAAATTAAAAAGCACAGATCGAATTATCCCTTTTCAGCCGGGTTATACTCATTGAAATGATGATGATAATAAAGCGTACAAAAGTTTCAGAGACAAAGAACAAATACAGTAACTGGGCGGTCGGAAGCACTTTTCTAACTAATGAGCGGCGAAACGCTTCGTGCTGTAACTCGGCAAACTTGATACATAAGTGGAAGTAAATGTAGGTAGAATTACGAAAAGAATATAATATTACGTGAACTATCTATCATACTAATATTATAAATGCGAAAGTTTGTATTTTTGTTTGTTACTCCTTCACGTAAAGACTGATGAATCGATTTTCATAATATTGACACACACGTAGGGAGTAACTGGGATTAACACATAGGATAGTTTTATCCCGGAAATTCTACAGGAACTGTTGTTCTGTATGCTGAATGACCACAGAACAAGGATCGCCAAAGTAAAAAATAAATTGGAAGCCGAAGTGCTTCTGCTAGAATCCACAACGGCTTCTCTTAAAGTATCACATATTGAAATTAGTTAAGACCTAAATAAATCAACAACTTATAATACCTATGTGTTATTATTTACTGCTAGTTACATATTATTTTATACTGCTGTCCCACCCTGAGCACATGGCTAGCTAGCTACGCCCATGCCCTTGTTGATCCTGTTTAAAAAATAATACTTCTTAAAATATAGTCTACGGCACTCAGAAATGAATGCAAGTTTTTTTTTAATCGGTCTCGTAGTTTTTGAGTAAGTATATTCGTAACATACATTCATACGAAATTATTGACTATAGGAATAATTCTAATTAATAGCACTCTACAAATTGGTGATATAATTAAAGAGTTAGCAGATGATTAAAGTTTAATTTTCGATTCGAATTTCACCCGTTTGTAGAATTATCTATTCTCTAGTTGAGGTGGAGTTGCGGCCAACTTGAACGGCTGAATTGTTTCGAAATTTGATATATTAGCTTTCATAGCAATAATATATGATGCAGAATTAAAGGTTCGTTACGGGGTTATGATAAGGGTTTAGTTATAACGTTACAATTTAGGTATAATAAATACAAATTAGGGTAAAGAGGCAGGTATTAAATAAAAATGTATTTTTATAAGCACAAGGACTTTAATAACTTTAGTTACATAATACCTAATAATTTAAAATACTTGGTTTCAATATTACAATATACCTTTTAATTTTATTTCATACTGGCTTACCGCCCGCGGCTTCGCCCGCTTTGTCTAAAACCTAATAAATTATATACTAAAACCTTCCTCTTGAATCACTCTATCTATGAAAAAAAACCGCATCAAAATCCGTTGCGTAGTTTTAAAGATAAGCATTTATATTTTTAAGCATACAAAGGGACATAGGGACAGAGAAAGCGACTTTGTTTTATACTACGTAGTGATATTACAAAAGTCCTTAGAAACCCACTTTTAAAATGGAATTTATCCAATTATATAATGGTAGTAACAGATCTATTGCAAAACACATTGGAATGTCTAATCGCTAAGATATGACCCTTGAAATATTTATATTGCTCTGAACAACATTCCACCTACGATTTTGTCGACTTAATTTAATTTGTTAGAATTTCAATATTCTATAACAGTATAATCCGGTTTGTTTATTATTGTATCTTTATTCTACGTAAAAAATTAAAAAACAATTTATTGTAACTATTCATATTTTATCAAATATAGGCAGTTTATTTCAGTTCAAGGAAAATCCTAAGCATGAGGTGTTTAAAGTACCTAGTGTACCTAAGTTTATTTGTAAACTAGCTGCACCGCGCGGTTTTACCCCCGTGGCTTCACTCCAGTAGGTCGTAGCGTGATGATATAATATAACCTATAACCTTCCTCGATAAATGGGCTATCTAACACCGAAATAAATTTTCAAATCGGCCCAGTAGTTCCCGAGATTAGCGCGTTCAAACAAACAAACTCTTCATCTTTATAATATTAGTATAGATTTAATACAAATTAAAGATAAATTATTAATAAAGTATAATTATTAATTATGTTCTCCACGGCTACGAAAGGAGAATACGACATCAAAAAATGTTGAGCAAATAGTGCTATAATTAAACCGTTTATAAAATCTACAATTCCTAAATGTAGAACTTAGAATAACATTTTGATGTAACAAATTATTCACACCTTACGTGGTTATACCTACATATACTAGGTATACTTATTTATAAGTTCATGATACATGAAATTTCTCTCGGCTAATACATTACGGAAGACATAAATGTCTACACATTGGATGTGACACAAGCTTCCACTGTGTAAACTTTGTACAGGGGAGATTCGATGAAATTTTCTGTTTCAATATGAAAATGTCAGAGTTTATGTATTCTTATATAATATCTTATAGCGTCAGTTCGGTTCTGGTGAAATTACGTTCTTATATTATTGTGAAAAACCATACTTAGTTATTACTATGTAAATCAAATGTGAATTTGTACATTGTAGTTCATAGGCCATTTCTGGTTCTATTGAACCGTTTTTAAAAAATATTTTACCAATAGAAACCTGCGTTATCTGTTAAGAGTTGGCTTAATTTTATTTTGTTTATATCCGAAATTAATACAGGCGGAGACAGGACGAGCGACTAGTCATTTAAAAGGATGTTGAAAAGAAGAAACCATTAAGATATCATTGATATTGCATTGTATCTCATATTTTCTATATAAAATAGTAGATACTATAATGTGCTTAAATACAGAAATAGAGCCAGAGCTTTACGTAATAAATTTCAGTAATACCAATGTTAATTCGCTTTACGATATATTACCGCTCATCAAACATCACGTGTCACCGAAATATTACGATTTCATTACCTTTGTAACGAATGCCGACATGTCACAAAATTAGTATTTAATAGTTCATTCTAGCGGTTAGCTGCTTAACGATTTTGGTTCGCACTTATACGTAAACAAGTCTGAATAGAGGTGAGATTTCTGTGTCGGAATGTAATGTAATAAAGTTATTTCTTTACGTGTAGTACTTGTTATGAATGATCCGTTAGACCTTAGATATTCTATATTATGAGCAGTAAGTACCTTCTTGTAGATATTTATTATTTATTATATTTTGTAAGTGATGAATGGGAAATATAATAATTTTACAGACATGTAGGTACACATTTAAATGTAGAGAAACATGATAATAATAATGAAAATATTATTAGAATGAGAAAAAGAAAGGAACTTTGAAACTTGTCGAAGCTGTTATTGTAAAGAGGAAAAGTCTGTTTTCTGAATTAGCATGGTAGAATAAAAAGTTTGAAAATATCTTTGGGCCTTCTTACTAAACTATTTATGTTGCTTTCACTTGAACAAATTCATACAAATGTTACGAGGGTCTAAAGGTGTAAACTTGACCCAATTCTAACCCGTATCTTGTAGACTTTGTACAAAATATTGCCAAATATATTTTATTACTAGCTTCCGCCCACGACTTTGTACGTGCATCCCCGTTTTTTCCCGTTCCCGCAAGAATTTCGGGAAATCCTTTCTTAGCGGATGCCTACGTCCTAACATCTACCTGCATGCCAAATTTCAGCCCGATACGTCCAGTGGTTTGGGCTGTGCGTTGATAGATCACTATATCAGTCACCTTTGAGTTTTATATATAATTATAGATTTTCGATTAATACCTAGAGTTATAAAAAATTAAGTATTTGCTTAAAATAATTGTAAATAGTCGATTATTCTACCCATAATATATTAAAGTAAGTAATTTTTAAGTCACAGATTGACATGGACGTACTTTATTAATAATCCCTATAATAATATTATAAATGTGAAAGTAACTCTGTCTGTCTGTCTGTTACGCTTTCCCGCTTAAACCTCTCAACCGATTTTGATGAAATTTGGCACAGACAAACTTCTCTTCTTTCTTTCTTCTTTAGACCTTGAGAAAGAACATAGGCTACCTTTTATTGCGAAATATGTACCACGGGCGAAGCCGGGGCGGACCGCTAGTTAATAATAATTTAATAGTAAAACATAATATAACAGACCCAGGATGACGCAATCTTAAATATAGGTGCATATTATACAGTCTATGGCGACCCATATACCTAGTTCCTATAGCAATTGAACTGTAAGTAAGGAAGGTGATCTTCCTCCAAAGGGCTTTGACCAATCAATCCGAGTGAGTGGCTCTTAGGGTTTACAATCTTGATATTGAGGCCAAAGGATGGAAAAAGGGGATATTGTTTCTAATTTCTTTAGTCGTATGTTTTGATATATATATTTTAACAGCGTGAATTTTGGTTATAATATTTGATTTGCAGCCTAATGGTAAGTTACTCACCTACTGCATTTTTTAAGATTTTTTTTCATACAGAGAAACAATATTGTACCACGTAGTATACAAATTGTATGAAAAACTTTGTTATTATCTAAATTATTTGAACATTAGTGTAATTTATGCTTATAAGTCATAATTTTTCTCCAAAACAGTTTAAAGAAGCAATCTAAACGCGAGAAAAGCTGCGCTCTGAAAGCTAAGAACTAAATGTTAATATAATAAATGTTTATAATATTATTATAAATATACTCACATTGGTCGGAGATATAAAATTGTACTCCATTGTAGTCCTATCTATATTGACGCATGCCGTTTCAAATTTTCGTGTCTTCTTTTAGCAGGAAGCTCCCTGGGCGCCTCAACCGCCATGTTCCAAACTCCATTTTTAGATGTCACATCTCTGGAATAGAATGGAAAAGTTGAAAATGAATTTTGTGTCCTATTATGTGATTTAAATATAATATAGGTATACGTGAATATATTGTATCTTTGTTAAGTTTTATAGCATTCGAATGCTTTAAAAATGAGAAATGGTGCGAATGTGGCGGGTTCGAATACCGCCTCGTGTCGATTTTTTTCTATACTTACTTCAAATAATTCTTATAGATTGTATCTTGTACAATAATTATGTATTAAATAATATAATATGTAACTAAGGCTACATATAAATTTAACTGTGATTGCAAAATCGGATTTTAATGCAAATAATAATTAATATTGTAAATTCAGAAGTATTTGCATCATAAATATAATGAGATTCTCTAAGTTGTTTTAAAGTAACAAACATCTCTATACGTAGGCACCCCATATTTGGAAAATGACTCTGATATTAAAATTCACATAAAAGACGATCAAAGAAAAAGTTTCCTCCAAGAAATTGCTATCAAAATAGTTTTTGATATCTTTGCCATTTGTCCAAAGTTTTTAATGGCTTATAAGTTTGACCTACTATTTTAAAACGTAAATTACCGAAACTTTATGATATTTATTGTCAGATTGATTTATTCACAAAAGCTGGTAAGTATACGTTAGTTTATTTGGTCTCCGGAATGAAAGAAAAATAAATATAATTATACGACTAGCTGGAGCCCGCAGTTTTACTCACGTAGTATATCTTATAACATAGTTTCATAAAAATCCGATCAGTTCCTTTACATGAAAATTAAAAAGTCAAAAATACTTCTTCACAAACTTACACGATTATAACCAACACGTTAGATTACGAACTACATAAGAGTAGAAAGCAGTAGAATTCAAATTCAAATATATTTATTTGCTCGTATATGATTCATAAGGGTGCAACACAATATTTTTTCTCGCATATACTGCTATTTTAAATGGCGTGCAAAAATTTACAAATTACTATAGTTAAATTAGAATTCTAAATATAATGTTATGCAGATTATATTTAACGAATTATTGTCGTACAAATTTACTAAAACTTCACTCGCTTATACGTAGTTCCCATTACACGAATGCAGCGTTGTTTTCAGATGTGCTATCGTATATCTGAGAATATCGCTTAAAATCTCCAATATCCTAGCTCGTACATTCGATATTTTGCATTATCACGTTCCGATAGATGACGCGAGTTATTTAATCTATGAATAATTTATCAGCTGAAACTTTCATATAAAATTTACTCGTAATACACCTCAATTTGAGAGCAAATTGTGTTTCATGTGGTATAAGTTTATCATGAATAATATTAGTGAAATATGGTACATTTTAGTGGGAATAATTTTAATGAGATATGGATTAAATATTAACGTCAAGGTACTAGTTTCGACTGCTTGTAATCATAGTGCTTTAAGAAAGTACCGATTTACTCAGAGGTAAAATGGATAAAATATGTTGTAAAATGGATAAAATATGTTGCTATTGTTCAATTTATCGTATATGTTATAGGTATTGAATATTATAGGACATCCTTACACAAAATGAATATTGATTGAATATTGAATATTGATATAGCCATAATATTATTAAGTTTCTTAAGTGTAAGTTAAAAAAATAATTGTGAGCTCTCTTCTATATAATATTTTGTACCGAAATTGTAACAAAACAATTAGGTAATGTTAACATGTTCAACTTATGTGTTAAATTTCGTAAAGAAAACGTAGTTCAAATTTAACAACCCCATTAACGTTAAAAGCTTACAAAACTCCAAAACGAGCATGAAAAAGAAAACCTATTATTACCAAGCGCTAGCCTTTACAATTCAAATCCATGCACAAGATTGAACGGAAAAATACAAACGACTTTTAGTTGAACTTTGTACGGTTTAAACATTTTTACATGAAGACAAATGGTTTCTATGCAACGGGATTATTGACTCGATTGGAGGACTAATGGACTCTTGTTTGCACAAGTGGCTTGCACAAATGAGATGGAATGCTTCTACAATCGTATTACTGCTGATCTTTGTTTTGATATGCTAGTGATGCAGATTTATGGACTTTAGACATTGAAATTCTTGTTATGGTGTATTTTATTTTGTTGTATTTGAAACTAGCAGTCCGCTCTGGCTTCGCACGTGGTATATGTTAACGTTTACTATCCATAAGAATAAATTAAAGAATGGGGCGTTCTCGAATTTGCACTGAGCAACGCATTTGGTGTTTCCTTTTTTTATTATATTGATGTATATTTTAAAGCGAACTTAATAATTTACATAAAATGATCGGCTTTATATTGTTTGCTAAATATTTTGAACGCTAGGTGTGAGGTAAAAGGTAGAGTCTAACCGTAAAGGAGCTCTCCCATAAATATCTACCATTCTCTTACTACCGTCATTTAGATACTTAAATCCTTTTAAGAATTCATAAGCTCTTACAATTGAGGACTAAATAATGAATAAGGCTTTATGGCAGTATCATAAAGAAACAGACAAAATTTTGTTCTAAGGGCGTATTCAGAAAGAAAGCTTGAAACTTATAAGCGCTTATCGGCGCTTATAAGCGCTTATAAGTTTCAAGCTTTCTTTCTGAATACGCCCTAAGTTAAGTTTATTTTTTCTTACAGACTAGTTCTTACTAAACAACCAAAGAGGCTACATACAACCTTAAAACAAACACATTTACGATTTCCTTACAGGCGACGGTAACATGGATTCTCTAGGTGAATTTAAATGGTTTACGCCGAGAATGTTCAAGCACCGAAGCAATTTGGCGCGAGAGCACAGATAATACATGTTTTGTGTAGTCTGTCTCGCCACAGAGTATAAATAGACGGTACCAAAGAGTTACAATGAATTGCTATTTTATTATTAAAAAAGCTTTATCGACAAGTATGGATAAAAGTACAGAATAATTATCAGTACAGACATAAAATATCTATTCAGGTGAGTTTAAAAAAATTAAATTGTGTTATTAATGAATTCGTGTAGTTCATATTTCTGTAAGTTATAAGTTCGGAATTCAAAAGACATCATAGTCAAAGGTTGAAATAATTTTAATAATGTGACGGAAATCGCGAGTAAAAAGATTTTAAATTGTATTCTGTTCGAGCTTAATTCTTGGGAAGTTTTTTTAATGAAATTAAGTAAGTATTATTTTCAGGATAATAAATATATTGCGATGTGTACCTATATCCTATGGGCGTCGTACACTAAGTTATAAAAGCTATATTTTAGCTACAATTTTAAATATTATTCTAATAGAAATCTTGTGATTATTCCAATATACAGCGTACTTATTAGGATTAATGTAATTACTAATTATTATTAATACGAATAAAATTATTATATCACATAAAAGAGTACACATTCTGTAGTATTTTATACTGTGGCATAAGATATTACGATCAAGATTTTGGAGAATGCATGGAAATATTTGGTAAGGAATTAGGTGTGATGTAGGTACGCCCATATAATATTATAATGTGGGCATTTTTGTCTTAGGGGGGAGTTTTATTGCAATAATAGAAATGCAATTCCTTGGTTATTTACCTATCTATTACCTTTAGATATATTATGTTAGTCGTTAGATATGTTAGATTATATGGTTTTCTGGGTAAAAACTGCTTTTGGCACGGATCTGCTTAGTTTACCTGCTTACTTTTTTGCAGTAAGTTTTTATAATAGTGTTCATAATTTTAAAGCTTGTAAGTTACATGATAAAGTTTAATGTACCTACCAATAAAATATGAGATACAGTATCTCGATACTACAGCGGACTTATTTACGATGTAATATAAAGATGGCTTTAATTGTTATCAGTAGATAATTAATGAGCAATATGTCACAACAATATAAAGGAATCAGGAATGTCGTAAACATATAAACACGACCACTATGAAATTAAGTTGTTTTGCTTGAAAAATTGAAGGAGCAAACCGTTTATATTAAAATATTATAAAAGAACCCTTAAACTAATGAAAATATATTTTTCCACCTCAAAAATAACCCGCAATACGAAACACATACACAACAACACAACAACAGCGAAAGTTTTTCTACTACATCGAATATATGCAAAGTAATAGAAACTTGAATAGCAAAAAAAGTCCGAAAGCACTTATATTCAGAATGTAATATATTAGAGGGATATTGCTTCTGTAACGAATCAATTTGTCACTTGCCAAAAATATAACTTTTGTGGTGAAAGAACGTACGAAGGCAATTCTTTAATAGTTATTACTCAAAGTCAAAGAACATTAGAATTTATGTACGTGACAATCATAGATACCTAATTTTCCAGTAAATTAATAATATCAATAGAAAGGATAAAATTAAATTTGGAAACCAATTTCAGCGCTTATTCGAAGATTACCTACGCGAATAAATAATAGTTTTGTAAATTCTCTATTGACTCACACTGTACGCTTGAAGACCCCAATATTACTGATGTGCTGTCTTCCTTAGAAAGTTTTTCATGATTCATGCTTCCTGATAGTGTTGATATACACGATACACGCTTTGATGTTATTTTCATACATAATTTGTCAATTTAAATCTATACTAATATTACTAGCGGTCCGCCCCGGCTTCGCCCGTGGTACCTACATGTTTAAACTATCCTATCTCTCAAGTTGGATCGAACTGCACATGGTGTGCGAATTTTATTATAATCGGTTAAGTGGTTTAGGAGTCCATTGAGGACAAACATTGTGACACGAGATTTATATATATTAAGATAAAGCTGAAGATTTTGTTTGTTTATTTGTTTGAACGCGCTAATCGCAGGAACTACAGGTCCGATTTGAAAAATTGTTTCGGTGTTGAATAGGCTAAGACCAACAGGAGCGGTCGAGTAATGTGGGTGAAACCGCGGAGCACAGCTAGTACAAGATAATCCAAAGAAAACTTTCCATAAGCTATGAAACTGGCCATTATAGTTTTCTAATTAAAACTTGATTTATCCTATAAATGCCTGAACACATTAATTTGTATGTAGCAAGTTTGAATTGCCTCACTTTTAGAAGTTGTATTGCCTTTTGTATCTAACTTCAATAATAATTGTTGACTTCAAAAGCACTAGATTTTAAAATGAATAGCTATTTTGTTAAATAATACAATTGCATCATTTTTACGACACTAGCTTTTCAGAAAGCAGTAAAAGCCTATCTCTTATTCCACTCACTTCAATAACAATCAATTTAAGCAATAATGGACTTTAATTAAAACGATTACAGAGGTGCTATTACCGCGGCAGGCTTTATCGATCGTTAAGATTAAAATTGCCAAATTACAATGTCACGGTGAAATTGTTTAGGAATCTGATTGGAGTCGTTTACAAAGTAACAAATAGTACCTAGATATCATTTTGCGAAGTTTGATCTTTATATTTTGGGAGTTGTAAGGGTATTTTTAGTTATGTTACAAGTTACATACAAGTATATTTAGTTTCATTTGTGGTACTTTTTAGCATGAAATACTAGTAACAATATATTACAAATATTTTGTGTAAGGATTGGTGTTTTATAAACGTGTAATTTTGTAAGGATGGATAAGAGACAATGATGATGGTGACACAATACACATAGCAGCTGATTAAAGGTATAATTATGATATTAGGTAGATATATCCCATCTTTTTTTACCACGTCTGTGAAGTCAAGTGCATAATCTAGTATTTTTTAATAACTTTAAAGAATTTACTAAGAAAAATAACACCGAATCACTTCATAGTACTTATAAAACAAAATCGATTTCTCTGTCTCTATGCTTAAATCTTTAAAACTAGGCAACGATACGGTCTTTTTGATAGATAGAGTGATTCAAGAGGAAGTTTTAAGTATATAATTGATTAGGTTTTAGACAAAGAGAAATGTTTTTGTATATAATTAATTAGATTTTAGACAAAGCACACGAAGCCGCGGGCGGAAAGCTAGTATAGTATAATTTACTTTTGTCAGATAATCTCTATCAACGCAAAACTAAAAGTGGGTTAAAGGTTTAGTCTCCGATAAACGAAATTGAGTTTCCTTTAGTATTCAAACTTTCTATCTTCTCTTCCGTTTTATTATTTACGCTTCCATCAATTTTACCGAATTCCTGGGTATAAATAGTAGAATTTAACCACAAATAGAACTCGTTATCATACGAATAATTTAGATTGCTTATGTTCGGAATAGTCTAAATATATTTGCATACATTGTTGTTGGCAATTATGAAGAATAATACTTCACGTTATATTTTTAGTTTTATGAAAGCAGAGTATCTATATTCATTTTGGAATATATTGATGGCATGTTTCGTGTTGATACAATATCTATTTTCGTTTCTTTATTGCGTGCTGTATTTGAGAAATCCAATAAAACTTTATGATTTATTGTGATTATAAGGATATCGTATAAGTAATGGATTACGTAAATTGGTTTTGTGTTATTTCTTAAAAAATATTGAAAGTATTAATTTACGTCTAAATAGAAAATAAAGTCGTCTTAGTTACATCAGTTATAATTGAACACGGTTAAACGTATTTTAATTACTTTACTTTTTTAGGATTTGTCTCCGCAAAAATTAGAATAATTATGAGATTATATTCAATCTGTTATAATATGCCAGTTTCGCTTAAACCATATAACATTACGGTGAATAAACGCCTGAAAATCTGACCGGCTTTGAGAATCATTTACGTATCTGTCAAATGCTAACCCACTTCAAATCAATTTAAATCCACACAAGAACCCTTTCTTCATCTAAAATAATCCCTCTCTGCTATATTGAAGTTTGTTGGGCCTTTGTAAAGTTGGGTGCATATCGGACTATAAGCTCTTGCCAAAGGTTCTACAGAGCATGGTAATTATGTGTACGAAGCCTTATATTACAAGCAATTTGGTCTGTAAAGTGCGGTAAGTTGCTGTGAACGTACTGCTCTAGTGCACCTTTAAAATATTTCCAGAGTAAGCTCAAAGGGTAGAGGACGCATTTTAGTGGAATACCTGACCCACCAGATGCAACCACAGCTTTAATTTGTCGTCCATTTGGTAATTGTAAAATGGAATGGTAGGAAACGATTTCCAGGAAAGAAGGATTTTTCAGATCTCGTGTGGTAGCAACTACTAGTAGTTAAATAAAATATATAGCTTACTACTTACTACTGCATTTTTATGCTGTTATTTCGAAATATGTTATAAAGTAATCAATAAATAATCGATCTTTATTAAACTTTAATTTTTAAATCCATCTTTGTATATAAAAATTTATATAAGAAGATAATAAACAAAATGCAATAATAGTACCTATTCAATTGTATTAACGTATTTATTACTCGTTCTTGTGTAAGCCTTTTTACGACTATGCATTGTAAAATAAGCAATTTCATAGCAATATTAAGCTAATCAATTAAGCTCAACCCAATACAACAAATCCGTTTTCAAAAGAACAAATTAGTTGATTAAAGAACGAGTAACGACTAACGAATCTCTTTGAACACTAAGAAAACTCTCACGTACAAGCTGTATGAAATGTAGCCATTCTAGTATTATATTATCAGTGGCAACACTAAATCACTCCCAACGGACACTGCGGTTTCAAAGTGATTCATTTTCGTTAACTGATCGCCTTGGTACTTGATCTTTGTAAGTAAATAGATCATACGTATTGAAGGTACCATCAATCTTATTTGTATTGAATTGTTATTATTTAGAAAATTGAATGTGTAGATCTTTGCTCATCATATTTTTATTAAATATATTCATTTCATTTCATGTAGTTATAATTATTATAATTAGATGTTAATGTCGTTTTCAACATATTCTTTAATCATTACTTATTTCTAGGCTGTTGTTCAGTAGTTTTTTTACACACGTTTTAAAAATAAACACTGCTTTTTATGTATCGCAAGTCACATTGTTGCTTATTTTATTTATAATTTGAATGTTAAATGTTCATTAAATTTTATTTTTATGAATGTTTACCAAGTCATTAACCTCATAATATAAATTGGTTATTCATAAACCGATCTCAAAGCTTTCGTTTATCCAAAGCGTGAAATTTACATAAAAATACTAAAAGCATAAACACTGACCCTCTTCATAAGAAAAACTGCGGGAAAAGTGACGTAGATTCCTCTTAAATTCCTATAAGGTGAAGCCTCTGATAAAAAATAAATTGTGTAGGTACGATAAGATGAAAATCGGCTTTCACCGTAAGTTGTTACTTGATAGAGATTTGTCGAGCGATTCTGTGAAAGTTGGGCAATTATGATTGTGATCGTAACGTATTTTTGGTGTTTTTGAATGGTATTGTAATATAATATGGTTTGGTGGAATATTTTACTGTAGTCTTTTATGTTTTATGTGTGAAGTATTCGACTATCGTCTCTATGCTTGTCGTGTAGGGTTATGTTTATTTGCCTTGCTTTGGTATTATGCTTTTTTCTTTACGTAGTTTGAGTCGGTAAGAATCATAACCCACGGCTTTTTCCCGGGTGCATATGTAAGATTTCCCCACTAAAAAATTCAAGTTGTAACTTGTAATGATCCTAATTGTCAATGATAGAGATGCTTTATTAATGATTTGTAATTAACATTTTTTTTCCATTATTTCGTATTTTTTCAACATTTTCAAAAAATTTCATTCAAAACTCAAAACTCACAGTACGATAATTTTTATAATATACCTACATTGGATAGTTTTATATATATCTAAAAGTGGTTTGAAGTACAGTAATACTATAAGCTTACAGTTTAGTATTAATGGTATTCGTATACCATCTAAATTCAACTCAACTGAAAATGGATCAACTAGGCTTTCACAGGCTCAATAGAATGGACAATAATTTGCGAACGGAGAATAATATTAAATGTTTCAGGTATTCTACAGAATGGTAGGTATTGAATCTTTTAACATAATAAATACCGAATATAGTATGGTACAACAAATATGGTAATAAATAAAAATAAATTAAATATATTTTTAGCGAAAATGATTATCTTCTAATGAAATAGACATTTCATATATTTTCATGTAGAGTAACTAATTTTATACAATAAAAATATTTTAATGTATTTCAATTCTATAAAACAAATAAAAATGGGAATAGTTGCCTAATTGAATACCAAACCATCTTTAAAATCTGTTTTATTGCTTAAGTAGGTACTATTAAAAACTCATCTATCAACAATTATAAAAAATACAATACAATTAAATTGAAATAGTTTACAATTTGTAAGCAAAAAATATGATTTTTCACAAAGTAATTATTATTCATTTGAAAATATTCTGAAGCGAACTGTTAAGAAGTATCTTGACTGAAGTTTCTTTTTACTTTTACTGTTTATTGTCTTCAATATCTTTTGCTCTAGATAACATTCCGCAAATTCAAATACACTTTATATTTATAATATTTCTTCGCTTATATGTACACTAATATTATAAAGAGGAAAACTTTGTTTGTTTGATTGTAATGAATAGGCTCATAAACTACTGGACCGATTTTAAAAATTCTTTCACTATTCAAAAGCTACATTATCCACGAGTAATATAGGCTATATATCATCATGCTAAGATCAACAAGAGCGGAGTAATGCGGGTGAAACCGCGCGGCACAGCTAGTTATCTTATAATATACTACCAAAAGTGAAGAATTACCTAAAATATTCATACAAAAGTTCTGTTTAGAGCTATTCCATTTACAAGAAGAAGTAAAGTAAACTTATAATTAAGTGATAAGATAATTTTCGTCTGTTTACGTTCGTTCAAAGATATAATTAATCTAATGACCACATACCTACTCTGTTATAAGTAGTTTTCGTCCCTTAAATCAAAACTTAATGCAAATTAAACGATTACTATGGATTTCGACGATTTATAGTAATACTAGCTGTGTCACGCGGTTTTACCCGCAATGTTTCGCTTAGCGTGATGATAAAGCCTATTATAGTCCATAAATGGGCTATCTTACACCGAAAGAAGAAACTCTTCAGCTTTATAATCTTAATATAATATTATAAAGCTGAAGAGTTTGTTTGTTTGTTTGTTTGTTCGTTTGTTTGTTTGTTTGTTTGTTTGTTTGTTTGAACGCGCTAATCTCGGGAACTACTGGTCCGATTTGAAAAATTCTTTCGGTGTTAGATAGCTCATTTATCGAGGAAGGCTATAGGCTATATACCATCACGCTACGACTAACAGGAGAGGAGCCACGGGGGTGAAACCGCGCGGAGCGGCTAGTTATCTTAATATATATAAATCTCGTGTCACAATGTTTGTCCTCAATGGACTCCTAAACCACTTAACCGATTATAATAAAATTCGCACACCATGTGCAGTTCGATCCAACTTGAGAGATAGGATAGTTTAAACATGTAGGTACAACGGGCGAAGCCGGGGCGAACCGCTAGTATTATAGTATAGATAAGTTTATAGATAAGAATAATACATAAGCTAAAGAAATACATGGATGGATGTACATGGATTTGTCTGAGTGAAACCGCGTGAAATAGTAGTAGTAATAGAGTCTCATAGTATAACATACACCTAAAATCAAGCACATTAACAAAATCCCTATCAAAATAACAAGACATTTCACACGACAAGCGAAGAGCGTAATTTACTTCAAAATTTCAACCGCCGAGTTAACAAATTTGTTAGTCAAGGTGAATATTTGAGAAGCGTTTACCGCATTTTGTAAGGCATCTTAATACCACTTCAATGTTATGTAAGTATTATATATATAAGGGGGATTTGTATAGGTTCTGGAGGAAAAGTACTTTGAATTTGAACACTGGAGATAGCAAATTTTACAGAAAGGAAACATTCCTTATCTTAAGAAAGAAATAGAACTGCATTGACAGATTTTCGAAATTTCACCAGCCATATCCTGGAATCCAATATCCTTTAATTTTTAATTGCTTTACTTTTTAAAAATTATGGAATGTTCCCATTCAATACATGCTATAGTATTTAAAGGTACTTATGTGTCGGGGTGGCTTATGAAGTGGGCGGGACATGTAGCGCGACTTCAGGACCAGAGATGGACAAGGAGAGTAGCGTCATGGACCGGCCCTCTGGGCAAGCGCTGCAGAGGAAGGCCGCTTACGAGATGGCAGGACGAGATTGTCAGGACGGCTGGCCACGACTGGATATATAAAGCCCTGAATAGGGAAAAATGGAAAACGTTGGAGGAGGCCTTCACCCGAGGAGGGGTTCTGGAAAACAAACCAAAATACTGAACAAAACACTAAAAATTACAAATATATTTAAATTAATACAAGGTGGGCCAAAAGAAATCACCCTATTGGAAGATGCTCTCATTTTTGCAAATGGCCGCCAATGTCAAATCTGTTTTGACATTTGTGTACTGGACAGATGTAGAATACAAGTGAACAAGCCATGGAGCGATACAGTACCCAATAACTTGGAATAATCGTGTCAACTTTTTTGCGTAACAATTCGTCGCCGATTCCCCGGCCGTCCAACACTGACTGCGCAAACACTGCGCCGTTTGGCCACCAACCTTGAAGAGTATGGGACCACACGAGACGTTGCCAAGAGTGGCCGGCCCCGGAGCACCCGTTCTGCCGAGAATATCACCGCTGTCGCCGGAAACATGCTACGGGCACGGTGCACGCTATAGAGCCATGTTGACTGAGTTTTTTTCTGCCGCAATTGGACGAATTAGGACTGGAGAATATGTGGTTCCAACAGGACGGAGCAACGGCACACACTGCGCGAGCCACAACCGATATTCTGAGGGCGGCTTTCCCGGGTCGCCTCATCTCTCGTTTTAGCGATTTGCACTGGCCCGAAAGATCGCCCGATTTAACCGTTCCAGACTTTTTTGTGGGGTTTTTTTGTTTACATGAACAAGGCTGAGACCTTGGAAGCCCTCAAGGACAACATTAGACACGAGTGCGAGAATTTGTCGCCCGAAGTTCTCGCTGAAGTGATGAGAAATGCCATAAAACGAGCCCGTATGGCAATCAATTGTGACGGCGCCCATTTGGCCGATATCATCTTCTCGACTTAACCAATAAAATTTTAAAGGTTCAAATAAACATAATCAAAAAACAGAATCGAAGTTTTTAATTTAGAAAAAAAATGAGAGCCAAACAACATCGGATGACTTCTTTTGGTCCACCTTGTATAAACAAGAAAAATATAGGTTAAGTTCAGTAAAAAAAAAACAAATGTTATTTAAGTTTCTTTTTTCTGGAAATATAAGGCTTTTTTATTTTTATTTTATTTTATTATGTGTCGGGGCTCTTTCAAAATTCCTATCCTGTACATATACTAGGGAATGCAATCCCGACTCGAGATTGCATTTTCGGGATCCCGCGGGATTAGAAATATCAATCCCGCGGGATCCCGGAATTTTCGGGATCCCGTTTAATTTAAAAAAAAATGTTGAATTCAGATGACTGAAAAAGCTAATAACTGCTTGTTTGTGATAGGCGGCCATCCATAAATTACGACACGCGAATTTTAGAACTTTTCAACCCCTCCCCCCCTCCTTGTGACAGGTTGTCACATTTTTAGTACCCCGTCCCCCCTAATGTGACGTCACACATTTTTCAAACTTATGCATGTATCTAAAAATAATCAAAAGAAAACAGTTATTTTAATTTTTTTACTTATTTTTACTTATTAAATAATCTTAAATATCGAAAATTTTAAAAATCGTAAATTTTAGTGTCCCACTTGCATTACAACATGACTTTACCGCTCTAGGAATTAAATATTGTTGCGTAAGAGATAATCTTATAGCGAAAGTGCGAAATTATTAATAAATACATATAGGTAGGTAGATTAAAAATTTTCTGGTTTTTGCTCACGTACAAATTTCATTTCGTTTTATTATATCACGTCACAAAGCTTTTGATCCGCCCCTGCCCCTTGTTATGTCACATAAAGATGATACCCTCCCCCCCTATTAACGTGTGACGTAATTTATGGATGGCCCCTATAAAGTGACGTTAACTAAAAAAAACATTACTCGAAAGAAAATAAAAACCTTTATTATTTAATCTTACCAACTAAATAATAATCAGGTTGTAAGGAAATTAACGTAGGTAATCAAAACAATAAGCTTATTTCAAGGGAATTAGGAAAAATTGAAAAGCTTGCGCCGCGAGTGGTTGTGTGTTGCGTCGCTGACCACTGCCGCCCAATCCCGTCAATCTCGAACGGGATCTCGTCATATGATGCGTCGGGATTGATCCCGAAAAATTACACGAGATCTCGCGAGGTCGGGATCCCGCGGGATCGGGATTGCATTCCCTAACATATACACAGCTATATAGCTGTTCCATAAACGATTCCCGAAGGCTTTAGTAAAGTGACAATTCATATAAAGACATCGGAAAGGAATTGTCTTTCCGACGTTTTAGCTTATAATGGATCGAATTTTATATTCTCGTACGAGTGGATTTGGACGTTTAAGATTTTAACATCACTTCACTGGCTCGACATGTTGGTGGTAAAATTTATCCGAGCTTTCCTGGTGATTATGGATGAGATTTTGATATTTTGCTGTATCATGGAATTTCTAAGATTCAAATAAAAATTTTTCTTATTATTCATAGCAAGCGCATAACTCGAGAACGGCTCGATCGATTTAGTTTTTTATAATATTCCTTGAAGTACGAGGATGGTTCTTATGGAGAGAAAACGTAAACATGTTCCAAAGCGAAGCCGGGGCGGACCGCTAGTACAATATAAAATGACGTGTTATCGTAATTATCTTGATTTTGACATACAATTTTTGTCGAAGTTGATGAGAGTCGATTAATTATTAAATGAAAAACGCAAACCTTAAATTATACCATTGTGGTAAATACAGAGTGTATTTTCACATTCTACAAACTTCCAGTGATTGTATTTTCATCTCTCAACCTACTTTAATTAAATCTATTTTCAAATCATTCCCAATATAAATTGAGATCCCTCAAGCACACTTTTGATTAGTTCACCAACAGTCCTCATTGAGAAGTGGACTTTCTAATCCAATTGGGCCCACGCTAGTAGTAGAGACATCTGCAGATAATAGACTTTAAAATAACTAAAAAGGGCTTTTATCTTCACTTTTTATCAAAGTATGTTTTGTACTTTTTTACTGACGAAATATTAAAAAAATAGGGTGTGCGCGGAGCACACGTGTAAGAAGTGAAACTTCTTTGGATTGAAAGATACCAAAATACCGCCTTACTTGACGTGACGGTATTACCATGACGCGACCTTGAAATTTGACTCTCGACGCGTCTGAAGTTTCACTTCAAAAATCGTAATGACATCTATAATTCTTATTTCATTGTGCTTACAACTGAGCACAATATATTATTTTCTGCAATAGTTAAATATTTTAACAACTAGGTGCCTATATTATACTAATAATACATAGGTATATACAACGTCTGTAAGTTGCTCCTACGATTATGTAAAAATTATTATACCAATAGAGAGCCATATTATATTTTGCAAGGTGATCAAACTGGGAATAAGTGGCTAGTAAGTTTTATTCATAGAAATTCAAGACAAAAACCATTTTCCTTATCAAATAGATGGAAACAAAACGACCCTATTCCTCAAATGTCTTTTTTTAACGGGTTAAGGCAGTCAAGGCTACCGTGCCCGTCTGCCCGTTGTCTAGTCGAGGTAATTATTTCTTCGAAATGGAAGAAACAAAGAAATAACTATTACAAATTAGTACACGTCTAAAACGTTATACAATCCCCAGTTTTCGTGATGGATTTTGTTAGAAACTTTATTAGGCTTCGAGTATTTGGGAGGTAAAAATGTGATGGATTGTGTAGACTTAGGCGCTAGTATATTTGTTAAATGTCAAGGGCTTACTGTTTTCAATTTCTGTGAGAATGAATATTATTTAATGAAGTTTGTAATCTGAAACAATACGATTAATTTTCTAACTATTATTTGCTAAATCAATAACTCTTAGATAACTCTAGTAGGCGTAGATGACTCAACAATAAAATGTTGAAAAAGAAAGAGACTGGAATTTGCAACAGATGCTTTTTAAATGTCCTAATAACTCAATGAATAATTCACAGAAGACTCATAAATAGAATAGAGCCCATAAATTCCAATTTACTGCAAAAAGCCGTGAAATTCACGTAGCAATTTATAAAATGTGTCTATCCAATTTAGTCGACATATTTCAAAGAATATCGCCGTATTTTGAGTTTAAAATTTTAGCTACGCGACGTGAATGGATAAATATTACGTTTAATATTGGAAGAAATTACTAAAATCCTAAACAAACCTCACGGGAACTGAAAATTGTGAATATTTCGTATCTATTCATACTTCAAAGACATAATGAAGATGTACCTATGCTAGATTTCAGACGAGAGGATAAAAATAGGAATGTATTTTGAAGGAAATCTTTCGAGAAAATGTTTCCTGCCTTTTATTAACTAGTTTTAGCGGAGTGCTTTGATCGTAATGTTGTTAGTATAATTGAAGCCTATCTAATGAGTGTAGGTTAATTATATTTAACCTAAGTAGGATTCAAAGTTTTTCAGTACATTCTCAATTAATGTTTACCAATTAAAACTTTGATAATAATATTTTAAATGACATTGAGATGGATATGACTTAGGATAATAATATTTTACATTTACATTAAGATTTAATAAAAGTCTAGTAGTAAGAGGGATATAGGTATAATAATTGCATGTATAGATACAATTACATTTAAACAGTATACCAGATAATTACCATTATTAATATGAAACTGTAAAACCTGATAATCTTTAATATTTTACATGACATTCGTTCAGTAATTAGGTATCTCAGAAGCTATAGAACCTTGAACTATTTCTCGATACAAGAGCCTCTTGGCCGACATCCAACCTTGTCACTTTAGACGCTATGTTACATCTAATATTTTCGGAGGCTCGACGTGATTAATTACCTGCTTAATACAGATCAATTTGAAGATGATCTGTTCTTTATTAAATAGAGCTCTTCATAAAAAAGTCTACTAATTTGTTATTTTTTGTTTATCTGATTCATATTAGTATGTACTTGTTATATATAATATACTAGCTGCGCTTCGCGGTTTCACCCGAATGGTCGCTTCGCTCCGTTGGTCTTAGCGTAATGATATATATAGCCTTATATAGATATATATAGCCTTCCTCGATAAATGGGCTATCTAACACCGAAATAATTTTGGAAATCGGACCAGTTAATCCTGAGATTATGCTTAACTCAACAGCTGTATAATCTTAATCTTAATTCTATTATAAAGGCGAAAGTTTGTAAGGATGTATGGATGTATGGATGTATGGATGTATGGATGTTTGTTACTCTTTCACGTAAAAACTACTGAACCGATTACAATGAAATTTAGCACACATATAGAGGGTAACTTGGATTAACACATAGGATAGGTTTTATCCCGGAAATCCCACGGGAACGGGAACTATGCGGGTTTTCCTTTGAAAACGCGGGCGAAGCCGCGGGCGGAAATCTAGTATTAGTATAGATTAGTTTCAACTCATAATGTTAATCGCGTAGTCTAGTCAAACGTAACCTATATCTTTTTTATCGTTTGCTAATTCAAATGATGATATTACTCTATGTATTATGACTTATATTCTTACTAAATCGAAAAATAATTTTAACAATTTAAACTTATAATTTTGATATTTTAATATTGTTAAATTTACCTACAAAACTTGGGAAATACCCATTAAGTATTTTGTAAGAATGACGCGAAATTTTTTATTCATATTTTTATCCTTCGAGACGTTCATTTCTTGGAATATGAGCGTAGCTTTGGTCTAAATATGGAAAGAAAAACATATTTATCGCCTCTCAAAGCTGGCAATTTTCAAACTCTACGTAAATATTGTTAGATAATTTGAGCTGTGGTATTATAGTATATTTATGGGTTAGCTTTTATAAAAATTAAAAGGAACCTTATCAAGTTAATATTTCGCTTAAAGATAAGATATAAAGGTTTTAAATCCAGCTTTTCATAGCTTAGGATAACTATTATTCGAATATAATCTTTGTTACATTGAATTTACAGTCGAATATGTAACGATTCTGAAGCTTTAGTGGGCATAGTCCATACTTTTCAATACAAATTTTTGCCTGACACCATCCTGTTATGATCATAGTATGAGACGTTGTTGTGTTGTTGAGACGTTATGGAGTCCTTTTAATGCACATATTTATTCATAGAATAATTTACAAAGAAGCAAAGAAATAACTATTTGTTTAGATATGTTTCAAGTACTTTTATTTTAGTATACAATTAAAAGTAAATAAATAAATAAACTATTACAAATTTGTATACATTAGAACAATTTAAACTTAAATCTAAATTAATATATTATTAAATAAAACACGTGTGAATTAGAAACATGTTATTAGGTCAAGAAGTCTTGCTTCAAATCTCAATAGCACTTTAAGATATAGAGGGGCTGGAATTAGCCGACAGCTTTATCATTGTTATACATGATCTAATAAACAATTTGATTTTAAATATAAATTGATAATAACCTACCTGATAATCATAATATATTAGATATGATCTATACTAATATTACAAAGAGTAAAGGTTTGTAATTATGTATGTATGTATGTATGGTTTTCACGCATAAACTACTGGACCGATTTTGATGAAATTTGGCACAGACAATCTTCAGACCCTGAGAAAGAACATAGGCTACCTTTTATTGCGAAATATGTACCACGGGCGAAGCCAGGGCGGAAGTTCATTTTAATATTAAGATTTCTAGATTTATTCTTTCTATATAATTAATGTATTCTATATGTTTCATAATGTATTCAATGTTCTCGTTATTGGGAAGAAAAGTCATGTAAAAGAAAAAGAAAATAAAAATGAACAGAAAATTTCTTAACGGACAATATAAAATATTCTTCAAAGTTCGAGAAAATACTACGAATACGAGTAGGTATACTTACAACTAAAGCTTATTAGAGCAAGTTAAGCTTTTTCAAATAATTTCTAGTTGTAATATTGCGGAGTTTTCAATTGTAAGTAGGTACTTATTTTTATATGAGGACTCTTATAAGTTTTTCCTTTAACGAAGAAAATTTATAATGATAGACCGGGAGATACTGACACAAAATTTCGAGTCATTTGTAACAGGATGGCGGTTCTACAGGGGTCTTAGTACGCAATGACAAAAAGAAAAATGATGGTGTGAACGCTGGTACCGGTGGGTTAGTCGCGTGGGCGTTAGTCGAACTCGTCGGAAAAATAGCGAAAGTCAAACGATTTGTAACACAAAAATTTTAGAATTTACCGATAGCCCATAAAAAAGGAGTAGGCGTTAGTGTCATGCCATACTTTTCCGGTATGACTTACAGCCCGCCATACCGACGCGAATGTGTTGATTTAAAAAAAACAATTATTCAACCATTTGTACCAAGCTAACTTTTGCACAGGTAACCATCGTCGTGCAGCCATTTACGAAAATCGCCATGCCATACTTTTCGGACGATTCCAAATGGTCGCCATACCGCCGAAAATCTGCAAAAATTTTTTATTTCGCCTATCTTTTTGTACCAGTATTGCATTTGGTTTTTTGGAGAGTATTTGATAAAATGTGACCATTATTATATTTGCCATACTTCTAGTAGGGGGAAAAAGTGCTGTCATACTTGAAAAATAAATTTATTATTAATTTATGTAAGTGAAGATTTCCAACACCTAGATCTTTGAAATTTTGTATTTATATTCGTTGATCCTCAAACTTACAGGAAAAATAAGTGCCATACTGTTAAGAGTCCTCATATAAAAATAAGTTTAATATGAAAGAGTGTCTTAAATTAATAGAATAGGTTCATTTCTTAGGTAGTTATTTTGATAATATTATTTTGACTGACTGATGTAATATTAATAAAATTGCTGCCGTTGTCTTATATAATATATATTTATAAGTACCTAGATATTATGTATTTTAACCTATTATAGGTTAAACATAATACATAATAGTAGCTAACCGCTACAGAACGGACACTCTCCGCCTCCCGCCAAAACTAAACACTTACCTCCCCCGCACGATCAGTCTAAAAATGGTCCATATTTTTCTACAGGGACGATACGCAACGAAGATTGACAAGATTAATCAAATTGAATTAGCGTAATTTTATTATTTTCGATTTGTGATTATTGTTTTTCGTAGAAAATGGTTAGGATTTGTGATTATCGTTTTTCGTAGAAAATAGAATATTGTGCTGTTTACGGATGTATTTCATCAGAAAAACGCGAATTTTTTTTTTACGCTAGTCAAAAATGTGCCAACCATAAAGCGTTAACACACACATTTGTAGTCTCTACAGTGTGACTGTCAAAACGATGATTTTGTATGGAGTGTCCGGGGTGTGCTATTATTAAGATATTATAGGAAAAATATTTTCTAATAATATATTAAAAACTATTCCTCCAAACCTCAACTGTACATCACATGTTGTTTAACTTTTTTCAATTCCTGAAAATAAATGAACAAATGAATACGACTTCCACATCAGTGATGTAACATAAATAATACTTAAGATAGGTATACTATCTTACCACAAAATAATGATGTTTTCTATCGACTAATAACCAAATAGCTTTCCATTCAGTACAGTTACTCAAAAGACAGGTCAATGAATTCATTTTCTATTTGAAATCTTTCGTAGGCGGGAAACCTAGTAAATAAAAGAAAAACAGTTTGATTCAACCCGTTTTTGCTTAATTAGGATAAATTTAAGAAGTCCCTCCGGCTAGGTTTTCTAAAGATCTTTATGTACTTAATAATACAACTCCCAAAATCCGAGGTTAATTACCTAGGGCCGTGTAGAACTATCTCTAAGTTTATTTAACTCTACCTGTCCGGATTTGAAGGAAAACTTTGTATAATTAACTCATAATGTTTTTTGATTACTGAAATATTATATAACAAGCTTCAGTTCAGAATTTAGATAGCTGCATAATTATTTTTCCGTCAATCATGTAGGTATATAAGATTAGCTAGCATTAAAAAAAATACAAAACCTTGAAGGTATATTATTTCTTAATATTCCAGAATATTTGTAGTAAATTAATAATAATGTCGGATAAAAGTTTTTAATAACGTTTCAATTAATATTTTATCGTATTTATGTTTCATTAGATATGTATTTGAAATTCAACAAAACCTGTCTAACATAATATCACTGGTTATCCGAGTATAATCGAAATAATCCGATTATTATTGATGTACATGTTTAAAACAAATTATACATAAGTATTCCATTAGTATTTAATGTATCTCAATATTCATAAACATTAGATAATTTGAAACGGGAGATGTCTATCATGTCCTAACAATAATATAACATGTTTTTGGAAATGGTATGTATTTATTCATTTCTAATATATTTGCTATATTAAACATATACATAACATGATATATTATACTTAATAATAAATATTTCAACTTTTCCCGGCTTCGCTCGAGTAGTCTTCTTCTTCTCTTTCTTATATGGAAATTCACTGGGGTTAAAAATGGACTTTGACATTTGGGAGTAATGTAACTTTTTGATCATAAAATGAATAAATTAAATTGAGATAAATCGTAAGAAATAAACAAACAGATAAAAAATCAAATCTTTCCTCTTAACAATATTACTTTAGTTTGTTTCGTCAAAAAAGAGTCTAGTAAAGTTTGTATTTAACGCTTAATTATGAAGGTGATATACATAAATTTTACTTGCTACCGATACCGATAATATTATACTTATTTATGTGAATCATAAATATAATGCTCCCTAACATAATTTCTGGCACTAAGAGACCGGTTACGGTACTAGACGCTAACACAGCCGTAATAAAGTTGAATATCGCGTGCGCTCTTTGATCGCGTTCGAGCTCGAAAAGTACAGTCTCAATTCTTATTTCGTTTATAACTTAAGGTAATAATATGTAATTTATCTAAAGAAAAAATATTTTGGGATTCGATAGTACCTAAACTCTATTTTCTTACTGTTAACATTTATTTCATACATAATGTCCAAGTAAATCTTTAAAAAAATGTAATAATCCTTAAAAAAGACATTTTTTAATAAAAAATGAATCGAGCGAAAATGTTACAATTACGTAACTGTCTTGTACATCGAAAGAAAAAGACTCAATAAATCATATTATACTAAATTTCCATTTTGATTGTATGTGTGCCTGTTTCAGAATATTAATGCAAATTCACATAAAATTTAGTGTGTTAGTAGTTTCAGATTAATTTCCATTAGTTATCGAATAAAGTTGAATTTATCTGCTTTATTTACACAGCTAAGTTTAAGCATAAAGTATTTTTGAGAATACTCGTTGCCTAGCGTGCTACCAATTTTAACTCATAATTACTAAAAGGTAAAGTTTTAATATTATCAAACTCAAATTTCTAAATAAATAAAAATTAAACACATTAGACAGTGCTAAAATATATCCCTAAACTTTAAAAAGTTGCGAATCCTCAAATACAAGATCAGAGTTTACCCATTTTACAAAGGTAATTATCATTAAACAGGGGTTCGCTAATTGTGAGCTATGTAAATCTCGTTACCTTTAGTTAATTAGTCGATTACTTGAATTTACATTTCGTAATGGTCCGAGCGAAGTGGCTGCGGGAAACCGAAATTGGTTCCCTAATCAACGCTCGAATGATTTTTGTAGGTTTTAAAATATTTCTGTGAATGTATTTATAAGGAAAATTTTAGTGTAATTTTTAACCTGCGTTTAAACCTTCAAAGTAATTTAAAATCGAATTGTATTTTACTAATGTTTAATTGTATGTGACGTCATGCCACATAGTTACCTATAATGTTTTAGATTATTATCATAATATTATAAGTTCTCTTTAGACTATGTTATTACTATCTATAGATAGCATAATATGTGTGACTTGAAAATACCTATGATCTTTTAAGAATTCTGATATTAGGGATATTTATCCGTACCTCATAAAATATGTATAGATAAATTCACATATAAGCAGTAAGCAAGATAAGTAGATAGATACAGACTCGATAAGAACAAGAAATACTTTAATAAAATGTCCAAATTTACTTTCTTCAAATTGTATGAAATCTACTTTACGCGAGTATTGTTGTATTTTTGCTTTCAAATTTCAGAACATACCAATACGAACTAAACGCTTCAGTACAATCCATAGAATATAAACAATACACACACAAAGTTTGCATGTATGTTCGTGTGTTTCACGTGAAGCGAATGACAGATCGCTCCAATGGATAACACACTCGACTGCGTTTCTCGCCGTACCTACGCTTTGAACTCATTTTACACTTTACCAATCTCAGCAATGTTCGGTTAAATTTAACTGAGGTACACGTGGATAGGTTAAATATGTAAATTATGGAATATATAATACTTATGTATGTTATGTCATGTGGTTTTGTTTATGTATAGGAATTTCAATTCAGCTTAATAATGGTGAACGTAATGTAAGTTAAGGTTAGGTTATTAATACGTTTTAGGGCCGATTTTTCAATGCTTGGATAAAACTTATCCGTCCAATAAAGTATTACACGATAATATTAAAATGTCACGTAAACTGTCGAATACGGGCAATTAGAATACGTTTTTAAAATGTTAGTTTTATACATTATTCGACGAATAAGTTTTATCCAAGCATTGAAAAATCGGCCCTTAATGCAGTGACTATTAAGAAAATATATACAATTACAAAAAAATCATGTTATGTATCTTTTAATAGTTATATGAGTAAATAAACCGGCGACGAACGTTAAAACTGAGTAAATAAATTCGTTATTTATTTACTCAATTTTAACGTTCGTTAATACTCAATGTTAAATTCGCGTATAATAAATATTACCATAGTAGAAGGTAAATAATATATTTTTTATATCTCTCCAACTAAAATTCAAAGACATTGTTATATAAGAAATTCTTTCCCTAGAGACCTTTAAATACAGACCACAGAGATATATTTCTATTGTTATTTTTACCATATCCTTTAGCAACCTATATGTATGATAATATATTTTTACAAGTAACAATGTACTCCAAATATTGATATTATAATATTGATA